>CM018581.1:8860000-9053545 GCA_009078335.1 Salix brachista | reverse complement strand
GGAAGTTACGTATTGCTTGAAATTCATTTTAATCGTTGAATATTCATGAAATATGAAACAACTGTTGTGTATGTATTAATTTGCATGAAATATGCAGTGTATCTATAAACTAACATTTAAAATTACAATTGCACTGTAACTGTGTTATCTTCCAGGAAAAAATCCCAAAACGGATCTGATTGATTGCATTGATTCTCAATCGGCACACTCATGATTGACCAGCACATCGAAATCATTTTGAAAGGAGAAAAGAGTCCTCCATTAGCTTCTCTCTTCTTACGAGGCTAGCAGCCTAAAGCGAGACCCCCGCTAGTATGAACAAAACATACCTTTCAGGTGAGTGGCGGAGGCAGTGCAGCCTGCAATGATAACCAAAGTTATTGATCCCGTCCCGTTCCGGCCGGAACGGGCGGGACGTCCCGTCCCGTTGCAAAATCCGGGACAAAACGGCGACGTTTTTGTCCCGGGTAGAATCCCGGCCTGTCCCGGAAAAACCGGGCGAATTCCGGCCGGAACGCCCCGGTTCCGTACCGGGCGTTCCGTTCCGGCCTGAAAATCCTTTTTTTTTTTTTTTTTTTTTACTTTTAATTTTTTTTTCTAATTTTGAGATTATATTTGTTTGACTTTGTGTTTATATTGTATAATTTAAAGTTAATTTGTCTTGAATTTTAATTATGCTTGTTAAATTAAGTTGATGGAGAGGACATAAGTTGGGAGAGTATCGAAGCACCTTTCTCTACTTTAAATTTAGATGATAAAGAGACATGTTGATGTAGAACAGGTTGCGGAATCATACATGCTGAAGAGGGACCACCCGAAATTCAAAGGCAACTGAATTTCGGCATCCGGGTCGTTGAGGTTGGAATAACGCGAAACTCACCCAGTCAATGCGTTTCGTCGTTTTCGGAAGAAATCAGTAGCTTTGCTGCTGACCTCGACCCAATTTTGGCCAAATTCCATCGTTTCGGCCCCGGAATCGTCATTTTTGCTATTTTAGGAAAGTTTTGTTTTTGCAATAACTTTTGAATTAAGAGTCCGAATTGACTTTGGTCAATTGGTACTCTCTTAGAATTCATAGGCCTTTCACATTCTGCATTTATCTCAAATTTGCCATTTATGGCAAATTTAATGTTTTATGTCCTTTCCTTTTCTGTATTGAATTAGGCTAGGGTTTTCTCCTTAAGTATGTTTGTAAACCCTGCAGCCGACTTCAACTATCATTTTATCAAATAAACACTGAGTTTGATTAAGATTTATTCTCATTATCTTTAATTTTAAGGAATATTGACGTTGGTCGTATTCCCGCGTGATTTTCTGCTGCGTCACATGTGTAAATGAGGAGAATGAGCTTGGTGGAAATGACCAACTATTGGAATGTCTTGTTGATGACTTTCCTTATGTTCCACAGCCAGATCAAGATCCTTATTTTTATATTAATGATGTAGAAGATGTTTGATGTATTTTTCTTTTATTTTAGAACATTTTACTTTCATAATATTTTGGAATTTCAAAGATGTTTCTAATTTTGAGATTATGTTTGTATTGTATAATTTAAATTTCATTTATCTTGAATTTAAATTATACTTGTTAAATTAATATTTTATTTTTTTCATATATATAATTAAATAAAAATGAACAGTACAAAACCGGAACGGTACCCGGAACGGTACCGAAACCGGGACGTCCCGTTCCAAACACAAATCCGGAACCGGGACCGGGACGGGATCAATAACTATGATGATAACAATTGAATGGTCAAACTGGATCCAATCCCATCATTAATGGATATCATTAAAGCTTAAATCACTGCTACTTTTTTATTTTTATTTATTTTTAGATTTGGATTATCAACTTTCTTTTCTCACCGACACTGCCTGTGATTCTTCCCCCCTTGTAATTGCACTGGCTGTTGTTTTTGTTTCGTTAAGGGGCGTCGGTGTATCGTTTTTTCACTCCAATTAAAATGAGTTGCTTGTGTGTGTTAAACACTGACAAAGTGGCTTATCACATTCATCGAATCATTGTCACCGTGGCGTCGAGCCAAGAAGAAGAAGAAGGTGTTTTAAGTTTTTAATCGAAGGAAAAAAATATATGTAATCCACTAAAATATGATTAACTTTTTTAACTTAAATTCAAAGATTATTACAAAAACAAGTAAAAATGATTTTGAAGGTGTTTGATAGATAGTTTCAACCCTTTTTTTTTTTTTTTGTTGAAATTTGATATTGTTGCTTTAAATTATTGTTTTTAGAGTTTTTGTATTGTTTCGACGTGTTAAAATAAAAAAATAAAATTTAAAAGTAAGAACACATTATTTTAATGTTGTTCTTAAACACCCTTTTCAACTTTCAACATGTTGGTTATAATTTGTATTTTTTTTTATTAAAAAAAAGTTGTTTTGATTTTTTTATCAAATATTTTTCTATTTTTATTTCAACATGCATGTTAGAGAATAAAACACGAGTTATTACCTAAATGATATTGTATAATGGTATAAAATCTCTACCATGTGGGGTTTAGCTTCGAGTATTGTTGTATATTTCCACTCCTTGTCTTACCAATTCAACTCTATATTTATTACAAGTTTTATTGACGGACTAAACCATCATTTATGTCTAATATAACCATGGTGCATCGACAAATCAAAAGAATTCTCTATTTAAAAAAAAAAAAATAGATTCGAAAACGAGTCATCTATTTTTTTCTCTTTTAATTCTACAAAACGAACCTTTTGTGATTTCTCTGAGAAATTCATGTAGATTTGCTTGCTAGCCATTTCGAAAATCATAAATTAATTTCTGGACAAGTTAAGTGGTCTCTTCTTTCATTTCGAAAATCATAAATTAGCCCGTCGATTTTATTGACTGTTGATTCATCAACAAGTGTGTTAGTTCTTGTAAACGTTCGCACACTGGCTTCATTATTTGATTTACTTTCTATTTTCACATACAATCATAAAAATAAATATCACAACCAACCTTTTAAGGTGAGGTTCATCATTGCTAATGGTGATGTAGCAGTAACTATGGATGTTAAGAAAGAGAACAAGATCAAAGAGAAAACGAGTTTGAAGCAGAAAAAAAATAAAGCAACAAATTATTTGATAGGGTTTGGTGGAAACAGAGAAGTTTTATTTACTAATCGAAAGATTGGTGTCCCGCGCTAGGACCATGCAAGTATTCCTGAATAACAAAATAAATAAATATTTGAGTTATTTAATTGCTTGAGTTTAATAAAGTTAATTGATTTAATGACATGAATGAAAATATAATGACAACAAACAAAATGAAAAAAATTGACAGGAAAATAAAATAAAAAACTATTTGAGCTCATTTGAGATTTGGCTTGCCTTGTTTATGATATTGGTATAACCTTATTAAAAAGAAATTAAATAAAATCATGAAGCTTAATTATCAAATATCTAATATTGAAGAGCAAAATTGAAAAAAAAAAAAAACTAGAGTCAAACTAGGTTAACCTAATGACTGTGCGCTTATGAACATAAAATTGAAATGAAACTCCATGGAAATGAAGACAAAAAAGGTTTGAGACCAATTCTCAAGTAATCAAGTGATGAAAAATTAGAGTGAAATATATATATTTTTTAAAAAATCTTGTGTTGACACTTAATCCCATCGAAAGAAAAATGAATAAAATCATGAAGTTATATTATTAAACAACTCAGTGTCAAAGAAAAAAACCCAAAATTAAACCGAGTTAACCTTGTGATCACATGCGTGAGATTGTGATAACTTTATAAACACGAAAAGCAATAAACAAATCATAAAAATAAGCTCTCAATCAATCAGATGTTAAAACATAAAGTTGAAAAAAAAAACCAAATGTTAAAGGATGTTACCTGATAATGAAGAAAACATCAAAAGAGAACGCACTAACCCTGCCCCATAGCATTTAAAATAGAAAAAAAACAAGGCTTAATTTACAACAAATAAAATATTGATAAAAAATTAAAAAATATATAATAAAAAACAAGATATAAAACCCCAACTCGAGTCCACCCGATTTGTATGCAATTTTTGTGGTTTGGTTGTGATACTGGAGTAATATTGTTGAAAGCAAGTTGAATAAAACTAGGCGCAGGATGTAGAGAGAGAAGTAAGAGAGAGATGCTCCAACATAGCTAGCAGCCATAACCATAACCACTAGCCACCAAAAACCCCATCCCTCTCATTCATCCGCCGCCGGAAATCACCATCCCCGTCCCCACCATAGCTAGAATCAAGTTCTTACACAGACTTGTCCCCACTATAACTACCTTCCCTTAAAAAAAAAAAAATCATTTCTCAAATCCCCACCCCACTTTCCTACCTAACAAATCCCACAACCCCAGGTACGCTGAAGACCCCAACAGATCCCTAAACAAATACACAGACGCCACCCCCAACCCACTGAAATACTTTACGTCCCAAAAGAAAACGTCCGTTCAACCTCCCACAGGCCATCCTTTTCAACCCCAACCAGTCCAGCTGTGACTAAAGAGTTTTTTTTGTGTTTTTTGGCAAGAAAGTAGTTTTTGTCTTTGTCCTGTGTCTTTTTCAAATTTTCAAATTTTAAACCTCGTTTCTCTCAAATGGCCGCCGACAAAGCCAAACAAAAAGCCAACCCCACACACAAGCCACCAAACCCTCACACAACTAAACCCCAACTGGCCTCTTGGGCTGACCGTGTAAAGGTAACCGATTCTAGCACTCGATTCACCTTAGACCCCATAACCAAAACTGATGATGGAGATTTTTTGGACATCACGGCTGACATGCTCACAGATGATGCAGAACAATGGAACCGTTGTATGGTGGGGTTCTTTCCTGGCTTCAGGATGAACTACAACACTGTGAATGCTGTTGCTCATCGAGTTTGGAAGGCTGGAGGTCTGGAATCTGTGATGTCGACTGCAAATGGCTTCTGGTTGTTTAGGTTCAACACAGAAGACAGTATGCATGCTATTCTAGAAAGAGGCCCCTGGATGTTCGGTGGCAAAACGATGATATTACAACAGTGGCATCCCCAATTCGTGTTTGATAAAAACCGCATCTCCAAGCTACCAGTCTGGATCCGTATCCATGGCCTACCTTTCTCCCTATGGTCTCGGAAGGGACTCAGTACTGTCGCCAGTAGGGTTGGAAGGCCTTTGTCTTGTGACGAACAAACCTTTTGCGGCACAAGGCTTGATTATGCAAGGGTCTGTGTAGAGATTGATGCAGCCAAGCCTTTCGTTAACCGTTTCGATATCAACACCCCCTTCGCCCAAGATCCTCTGCACCTGGAAGTGGAGTATGAATGGCGTCCCCCACGATGTGAAAAATGCAAATTTTTCGGCCATGTTTGCCCTCAACAGCAAGCAAATGAGACAACAAATGGGGCCAGCCCACCTCACCAATGCCCTGACAAAGAGGCAAAGGACCAGCCTCGGGTGCACCTGCACGTCCAGGAAGCAGGCACAGCTAGCCACCACCGAGAGAAGAACATTGATGCTATTCCAGCCACCCAAACCAAGGGGAGTACCACTGCACCTCTGAGTGCTAAGGAGCCTTCAACCTCTATGGCAAAGGGGGATAAAGGTGTGGACAACCTGCAACTGAAGAACTCTCAACAAGAAGCTGACGCTGCAAGGACCAAGAAGGGAAAGATGAAGGAGACCATTCTAACTCCATGCACAGCCATCGAGAGCGACTCCTCTCGTAGCCAGCAGTTTCAAGATGAGGAAGGGAGCAGTGAGACTAATGCCAACTACGGCTGCGACACAGGCAGCAGGGACATGTCCCCGACGGCATTCACAAAAGTTAAAAAGAAGAAAGGAGGCAAGGGGAAAAAAGAGGCACATCGCCTCTAAAGGTTTCCAGTATCATAATCCTCTTTTTTTTATGTTAATGAATAAAATTGGTTGTTGGAACATTAGAGGCATCAATGGCCTCCAAAAACAAAAATATGTTCGTGATTGGATTAAGAACAATAAGCTAAGCCTGTTTAGTTTGATTGAAACCAAGGTTCAATTTGCTAGGCTAGATACCTTGCAGAATGGTCTTGACTTGAGAGACTGGAGGTTCATCTCCAATGCTACGGGTCATGACAAAGCTAGAATTATCATTGGGTGGGATCCAGCTAATTTGGATGTGCACTGTCTTCATTTTACTGAGCAATGGATGACTTGTAGGGTGCTTGGCATCCACCAGCAGATCGATATCATAATCACCATGGTGTATGGCCATAACACCCCAGCAGCTAGACAAGCCATTTGGGACTACTTGAGGATGCAAGGGGGCAATTTTTCTTCGCAGCCATGGCTGCTAATGGGTGATTTCAATGCCACCCAAAAAGTCACGGACAGTAAAGGAGGAGATACAAATTGGTGCAGTCATAAGCAAGAATTTGGGGTTTGTATGCAGCAAGCCGAGCTTCATATAGTCCCTTACAGAGGGATAAAATTCACTTGGCACAATGGGCAAGCATGTGAGAACATGATTATGAAGAAGCTAGACTGGGTTATTGGTAACACAGCTTTTGCTAAGGATTGGCCTGATGCTTATGCCCATTTCCTTCCAAGAGATGTATCTGATCATAGTTCTATGGTTATTCAACTCAGTCAAGACTATTTCCATCCGAGACCTAGGTTCAGATTCCTTAATCTCTGGTTAGACAGGGAGGACTTTATGCCGCAGCTAGCTAGAGTTTGGGAGCAGCCTGTTCATGGGTCCCCTTTTTTCAAGCTAACAACAAAGCTTCAGATGGTCAAAGTCAACTTGCAAAATTGGCATAAGCACAACCGAACCCACATCACTAGCCGTGTGTCCAAAGCGAAAAGGGATTGGGCTGCAGCCCAGGAGAAGCTTGATGGGGATCCTTACTCTGAAGAGGCAAGTGCAGTAGAAAGACAAGCAGCTATCAATTACCAGCACCTTTGCAGAGATGAAGAATCTTACTACAGGCAAAAGTCAAGAATTCAGTGGCTTTCTTTAGGGGACAAAAACACCTCTTTTTTCCACAGGTCCGTGGTCCACAGAAAAATGCGAAATAAAATAAAGGGCTTGGATGATGGGCAAGGTAACACGATTCAAGACCAGCAGGGGATGGGGAGGCTAGCCGTTGCTTTCTACAAGGACCTAATGAGGGATACATCGAGCTCTGTTTTGATTAATGAGGACCAGTTCCCTAATCCCATAAATGAAGCTATGAAGCAAGACATCTCCCAGGCCATTACCAATGATGAAATTAAGCATGCTTTGTTCACCATCCCGGGCAACAAAGCTCCTGGCCCAGATGGTTTTTCAGCCATTTTCTTCAAGCAAAGTTGGAGCATTGTGGGTGAGGACTTCATGGCAGCAGTCCAGCATTTCTTTCAAACTAGCATTCTGCCTAAATGCATAAATGCCACTACCTTAGCTCTGATTCCAAAAGTGGAGAACCCCAGCTCTCTTAATGACTACCGGCCCATATCGTGCTGCAATGTCATCTACAAAACCATCTCCAAAGTTCTTGTTCAGCGCCTTAAGAAAGCTCTGGAAGGCGTCATTGGGCCTTCCCAGTCAGCCTTCATTCCGGGTAGGAACATTGCAGATGCAGTCCTTCTCTCCCAAGAGCTCATGCATAATTATCACCATCAAAAGGGTCCTAAGCGTTGTGCCCTAAAGATTGATCTTCGGAAGGCGTTTGATACTATTAAATGGGATTATATTATTGCGGGGCTCCGCCGTATAGGCATCCCTCCCACAATGGTGCAATGGATTGTAGCTTGCATCACTACCCCTTACTTCTCCATCAACATAAATGGGGAGCTTCAGGGATGGTTCAAAGCCTCCAAAGGCATCAGACAGGGTGATCCCCTATCTCCCTACCTTTTTGTGCTAGCCATGGAAGGGCTCAGTGGTCAAATTGCAGCGGCAACTAGTAATCCTAGCTTCCATTTCCACTGGAGATGCAAGGCCGATAAAATTACTCACATTTCTTTTGCCGATGATCTTTTAATGTTTTGTCATGCAGACTTAGCCTCGGTCAGGATTTTCCAGCACGCCTTGCTGACCTTCATGCATCAGTCTGGGCTTACTATCAACAAAGAGAAAAGCTCTCTTTTCCTCACGGGTATTAGCCTAGATGTGCAAAGGGAGATCCAGGACCTGTTGGGGTTTCAACTCAAAACTCCCCCAGTAAAATATTTGGGCGTCCCTCTTGTTACTACAAGGCTTACTAGAGGGGACTGCAACCTTCTTGTGGAGAAAATTACAACTCGCATCCAGCTGTGGACTTCAGCCTCTCTCAGCTATGCAGGCCGTGTTCAGCTAATCAAGTCTACCCTATTTGCAATGCAAGTGTACTGGTTAAGCCTTTTTATCATCCCAATGGCAGTTATTACAAGATTAGAGACTATTATGGCTCGTTTCCTTTGGAAGGGTCCTGCAATGGGAAAGCATGGTGCCAAAGTCAGCTGGAAGAACATCTGTTATCCTCTTAGAGAGGGTGGTTTGGGCATAAAGAGACCTCAGGATTGGAACAAGGCAGCCATCCTCAAGCACATATGGCGTATAGTCACAAAAGAGAGTTCCATTTGGCCAACCTGGGTTCATTCTGTGCTCCTCAAGGGCCGTAGCTTTTGGAACATCCACCTCCCAGCTCGTGTCTCGTGGACTTGGAGAAAGCTTCTGGACAGCAGGAAATGGTGCAAAGGGCTCTTCTTTTCCAAAATAGGTGATGGGGTGGGAACCTCTCTATGGCATGATTTTTGGCTGCCTGATGGTGAAAGTCTTTCTGAGAAACTCCCTCCCAGTTCTCTAGCTACCACTAGTCTTCCATGGAATGCCACTGTGGATGCAATAATCATAAATGGGAGATGGTCCTTCCCTTCGGGGCATCGAGACTTACAAACAGTTTGGAACTCAATAACTTTTCAGCCAAGAGTGGATGCTAGGGACTCAGTTGTTTGGAAGGGGCATAGCACTGGGAAGTTTAGCATTGCTTCTGCATGGGATCTCGTGAGGAAAAAGAAGCCTCAAAACGCCCTCTATGACCTGATGTGGTACCCAGGCCATGTTCCTAGGTACTCCCTCATGCTTTGGCTAGCTTCCCTTGGCAGGCTCCCGACCTTGGACAGACCCCAGATGAGGAGTATCGTGTGTAGCAGAGATTGCATTCTCTGTGGAGTGGAAAGGGTAACCCATGAGCATTTATTTTTTAACTGCCCTTTCTCAACTACAGTTTGGGACAATGTCAAAGCGCAGGCTCAAATCCATTGGCCTTCGAAGACATGGGTGCATCTGCTGCTTTGGGCAGCCACAAAATTCTCCTCTAAGAAAAGGTTCATCAATATCCTAGCAAGGAATATGCTAGCCACAACGGTGTACTTCATATGGACCGAAAGGAATGGAAGGATTTTTCAAAACAGGCACAAAGCAGCTGGTTTCCTCTCTCAGGATATTATCTCGCAAGTAAGGTTGCTTCTGACGGGGCACAACTTGCCCATTCCAGAAGCCATCAGAGCCAGATGGAATGTCTGATTTGGTGCTGGGCTGAAGTTATTATGCCAGCCCTTTTCGGCTCCCCCCCTTTTTTTTTTCCTTGCTGTGGGCTTAGAAGAGTGCGGCGGGGCTAAGGTCCGTTTAGGCTGAGGGTTTAAAGTTTGCAGGTTTCCTTTTAGTTTGGGCCTCTTGTTTGGGCCCCTTTGGTCTCTCTCTTTCTCTTGCTTGGCGCTGGGCCAGATCTGTTAGCCCTTTGTTTTCTTTGTAAGGCTTCGGCCAGTGTTTTGTTTTCTTTCTTTTTCCCAAAGCGGTCGGCCGCTTCCCTGCTTTGAGCTCGGCCCCATCAGATCGAGTTGCAGGCCCGCTGTATATTTTTTCCCCTCTTTTAATCCACTTGAACTTTGTTCAAAAAAAAAAGTTGAATAAAACTATAAAGTGAATATAATTGTAAAAATAAAAAATCATAATGAAAAGATGAAAGTGCTATTTTGCAACATCTCAAGAGTTTTACTTATTTATTTTAAAAGTAATTAAATCATTTTATCATATTTAAAAAAACTAAAAAGCCTCTTTATGCAAATTTTACATTTTTTTTCTTTTAAGTATAATTAAATCATTTTAATATGTCAAAAAATATAATAAGATTAACTCATTCAAATATATTTGGAAAATGACTAATAAATCATGTTAAAAAACCGCAATACCCCTAATTGCAAGGTTGCTGATATTGTTTTTAAAGGGCAAAACAACCATTTCATTGTTTTAATGTACAATAAACCTTGTCTTGGCAATGGAATATGATTTTTAGTTTTTTTTTTAATTAAATCTCACAGCGAATTAGACTGGAAGATTTAGTTGAAAAAGAAAATATATTCTTAAAATAAAAAATGTCAAATTGGCGATGGCTCACAACTTATCAATCATCACCTAATTAACGGAGAACTAACTTTAAGACATGAATGGTAACATAAATAAAAAAACGAGAAGAGGGATCGACTATATTGTTTATTAAAAATATAAGTACCAAGTTAAACATGGATTTTTTCTCTTTAAAAGCCTGAAACCCGGCCGCCCCCTTCGTGTAACAGAGGAACCGTATCTATCTATCTAATAAAACATCTACAAAAATCTATCTTTGACCGCCGTACTTTCTTCCTCTCTCTCTCTCTAGCTTTTGAACAGGCAGTAGCGTAGTAATCCTCTCTCTCTCTCTCATCATCTTCGTTACCATCATCTCTCTCTCTTTTATTGATTATCAACAAAAGCAAAGCCTTTTTGCCCTTTTTTTTGTTGTTTTAAACCTCCTCCTCAGATATTATGTACTTCGTTTCCTCTCTTCACTGCCATTAATCATACCTCGCACCGATCCAGATTTTGTTTGCTCCTAACCAGAGAGAGAGACCCGTTTAACTTTTTTCTTTCTTTCTTTCTTTTGAAGTAATACCACAACTCCCTCTACTCCTCCTCCTCCTCCTCCTCCTTTATTTGTTCTTGATTTCGATTACCTGATCGGACGGTCAAGGTCTTATTTGTATTCGCCTGCAATATCGTACTGCCAGGGATCTTTCTTCTCTTCCTACGTAAGTGCACAACAAAAAAGAAAAAAGAATGAAAAGCCCATTTTGCCTTTTCAGGCACTTTCTGTGTATCTGTTTTTCTTTTCTGAAATAAATATCAGGAGTAACAGTTTTTGCAATTTGCATTTTTAATTAAATAAAAATACCCAGAAACAATTTTTGTAAACGAGACCTCTTATTCATTCGTTCATCTACCTCTTCTTTGTTTCTCGTTTCTCTCTGTCAACATACACTAATAGCATTCACCGTTGCCATTTTGAATCTGTTACTCAAACCATTTCTTGTTTCTCTTATCAAGGCTTTCTTAATTGCATGCAATGATTCGATTCTGAATTATAGGATACCCAAGTTGTGGTTTAGTTATGTATGAATCATTTAATGATTCTCTTGTGAATTTTCTGTTCTAATTGGATGTATTAGATGTGTTTTTTTTTTTTTTTTTTTTTTTTCTAATCAAGTTTCTGTAAATTCTATCACGTCTTTAACTGTTGAGATTTCTGGGTTACCTATGAAAATGATATTTTCTTTTTTACCAACATTAAAAATGGCCCCTTCCCATGAGTTTTTGGTTATAAAGATGGAGTGTAGTATTTTAAGGTAGTAATGATGCCTATTATAAGCTGCATAGTAGTTATACAGGCTGTACTGTTCGGTGGTTACATGACTACTAGGTAACTAACTGCCTCATTATTGTGGGGTCTTATTCTCTGTACTAATTAATTTGTTTTTTCAATCTGTGGTTTGCATGTTTTGTAAATTTATTATCCTTTTAATAAATAAAAAAGGTTGCTTATTTCTTCTCATGTCCTAGTTTTGACCACTTTTCCTAGTCATAAAGCTGTGACCTCTTTTCAATGATTACCGGGTTTTAATATTGTAGCTTGTGTGCAAGCTTCATGTTTTCTCTTGAATATGAGATTTGGCTAGGTCTAATCTCTTAAATTTTCATACCCTGGTTTTTGAATCCTATCAATTCTCAGATAGCGAAGCTGTGGCATATTTTTGAGACTGTAACGCAATTACAAGGACCTCATTTCTGGCTTTATCGTTACAGGGGTTTGAAGTTTCTTAGACAAGTATCTTCTGCACTCTGTCAAATTTATCCTTACAATCAGGCTTCTGAAAAAAAGGAAGAAGAAAAAATGTGGAAAGTTTGAAGAGTAATGGAATACAGTTAAAAGTTGGGATCTTTTTAAGGGTCTTGTTGATCAATTTTTCCTAATTTTTAGTCAAATAACATGAGAGAGTTTTGAAATCGGTTATGCTGGTATAAGTTTCTTATTGTTTCTTCTATAAGTTTCTCTTGGTGAATCCTATGCGCTGTATAGAATACTGTTTTTTAGGATGCGAGCTTACATGAAATGGGTTGCATTCTTATTTAAGAATGCTAATCAATGACAACATTACTTTGTAGGGTATTACTACGGGACCATGCTTTTATGTATGACGAGGTGGTTGGTTTTGTGCTTGATCACATTTATTGGAATGTTTCTGAATTCTTGTACCTTAAATGTTTTGTAATGCCTTATGCTCCTTGAATCAACAATGAAGGTCATGTCTGGTAGTCCCATCGAAGTTGAATGTTATCTGATCTAGCACTCATAACATTTGAATAACAAAACCATCATGTTTAGTATGGAATGGGGCCAAGAAATGAAAAGCAGATTTATCACCATACTTAACTTATTGCATGCCTTTAGTTTTCTTATATAAGAATTTGTATTAGCTGCTGTATTGGTTCCAGTT
The DNA here is from genome assembly GCA_009078335.1 of Salix brachista. Taxonomy (NCBI): domain Eukaryota; kingdom Viridiplantae; phylum Streptophyta; class Magnoliopsida; order Malpighiales; family Salicaceae; genus Salix; species Salix brachista. The sequence goes on along the minus strand of CM018581.1, from coordinate 9,040,758 downwards.
ATGATTTTTCGTGTACAAAAACGAATCTTTAGAATTACATTTTATGTTTGCTTCTTGATATTATAGCTGGTTAGTGGAATCAATTGTGAGATATAATTAATTGTTAATCATTGTTTGGCCTCACAACAGAAAGAAGTCATACTAGCCTATCCCTTTAACGAGTCTCCTGCAGGCTTGCACTGCTGATATAGCTGTTGATCATCTTCTGAATAATCGTTTCTTGTTTCCTTGCCACTTTCATATAAACTAATGTTCTCCCATATGGTTTGAAACTCTGTTATTATTATTTTCAATTGTTCACATAATTTACTTTTTATGGGTGGCGAGGGTAAGTTTGGTCCCCCCTCTCTTGGAAGCACTCTCCATCTCTTACTTGATCTATGATTTTCAGTGAGCAAGTTGCATCTCTTTAGCGCTGGCGTTCATGGAGCTGAATGGTCAAACAAGAGTGAGAAGAAAGGACAATTTTGCTCATACAAACGGTGATTTAGCATTAGCAAGTGTTGGTGATGTAGATCCCTGGACTGCATGGGCATACAAGCCTCGAACTATTTCGTTGTTACTTATTGGTGCTTGCTTTCTAATGTGAGTGACTGCTACTTCTTTACCAGCATCTTAAAGTTGGCCAGTCAACCTCTTTATTAATTGATATGTTAAAATTTGTTATAATAGATGTTAAATTTTAGATATTTAACCTCTTATGTGTTTCTAGCCTGCCTGAATTGTTTTCTCTTTGTACTTGTATTTTTTGTTTCCCAACTAGAGCCTGTTGGATCTGCTATCATCATGGATCTTCTATTGGTCCTCTGTAAGAAAATACTTGTACCTGTTGGTCGTCAAAATTGCAAATTGTTCTGTGACTGTATTGCTATATCCAATTTTTAGTCTGGGTTGATTCAGAGATGCGTTTGGTGCTTTCACAGTTCCTTTCATAGGTTGAAAGTGTCACTCTTAATCAATTTGCTTTGATCAAATGAAGTTCCTTTTCTTGTATCAAACAGAGGGTGATGCACTTGGTAATTTTTATCGTATGATTCTCCAAGTTCAACCAAAGAATGTTGTCCTTGGTGTCCAGTGCTTACTTTGCATAGTTTTAATTGTGTGGATTTGATTTTTCTCAAATTATCTTGCTTTCTTTTATATTTGGTTCCAATGTTTAATTTTTTTTGTCATATGGAGTGTTTCTGGAATCTGGCAAGACATTTTTTTTTTTTACAAATACTTAAGCAAAAAGTGTGACCATATTAATGAAACATGTAACCTGAACGTCTGCATCTTTTGTCATATTGACAGAGGAGTCTTTCTTTTGGTTAAGCTGTCGATATTGGACACCTGCAGCTCTCTCTGTTTTAAGTTTTATCTTTCTTCCCTAATGCCAGGGAATTCAAATGAATGATATTGATGATCTGGGTGTATGCTTCTAGTTAGTTTCCCGACCCAGAGATGTTTTGTGCCTGCCTTAAAATGGCCTGCTTGTGTATTTAGTGTTTGTCTGTGCAGAAGATGACCGTACATTTATTTAAAACACAGTCGTGCATTACTACAGCAGCAGCTTAAGCAGTACTAAATTTCTTGAACAAGTTTTCATTTATTGTCTGCTTATGTGATTCCTAGATGGGCGAGCGGAGCCCTAGATCCGGAGAGCAGCACATCTGGTGATGTTGTTGTATCTGTGAAAAGGTTTGTACATACTTGCTAGTGTTTTTGTTTGGGATTGGCTAATTTGATTTTATACTGTGAAAATTATGTTAAATGCCACATGATGTGCTATTTCTTGCAGGGGTATATGGGCAATGACTGCAGTTTTTCTTGGTTATTGCTTGCTACAGGCCCCTTCAACGTAAGTTGCTGGATTGAGTTATCCTGAAATTTGCTTTTATGCTGTTACTTGAATTTGTATATCAAATTATTAAGCACATGGTATGGTTTATTTTGTCACCTTGAAATTTGAGAATATAAAATTTAGCATGCAGGTGCTTAACTTATTTGTTGGGGCTTTAGTTGACCAACAATCACAGATTATAAATGATGCATTTCAGGTAGTTTTAGGTTTCAATGTAACTTGGTTGTTGGCAAGCTAATTTGTTTGAGAAGAATATCAGAAACAGGTGGGTGCAAGAGGACATAAATTATCTGGCTGATTTGCAAACTTGTGTGACAAATTATATAGGCTTAACATGGCTCTCAATTGAACTCTTAACATATGAAGATTTTTATGTTTTTGCAGGGTTCTAATAAGGCCACATCCAGCAATTTGGCGGTTGGTTCATGGATTGGCTATTGTTTATCTTGTTGCCCTCACATTTCTGCTTTTTCAGGTTGGTTTTCTTATTGTGAAGACTTCTCTTTCATGCATACTTGTGCTAAGCTGTCGCACCTTCACCAACTCGCTTCTTTAGATTTTTCTTAAGCTAACTTTCCTCTCATACATGATCTTGTTTTGTGTCTGTAATCATGTGCATGCATGTTTGTGACAGGCAATTTGCTCTAACAGAGATAGTTTCCACGCACATATACATGTTTGTAATTTGAATCTTATCTGAAAAACAAACATAATCAATTGTCTTTCGATCCTATTTCAAGAAATAGCATATAATGAATACTTTTAGATTTCTATATGTCAATCCAAATTGAGCTCATTCTGTCCATATGAATCATACGTGTTAAAATTTGACATGTACTTATCAATTAGACGCTCTTCATTTCTTAAGCACCCTTCATGAGCTAATATTTTCGCAGACCTGTTGGATGATCTGTGCATGTTAAAGAATAGTTATTGAAGTTTAAAATTCCTCCTTTGCAGAAGCGTGATGATGCACGGCAATTTATGAAGTTTCTCCATCCTGACCTTGGAATAGGTAATGCTTTGTAACTCACCATAACCATTAAAATTCACTAAAGGAGTTGATAAATCATTCTGTATTGCAGCCACAGTACACCTGTAAGCTACCTAACATCTCATTCTCATATTGGCGGGATATTGACATCTTGCTTAACCATCTTCATTATTTTTCACACTTTTTCTTATGCAGAACTACCTGAAAGATCATACGGCGCTGATTGTCGCATTTATGTGCCTGAAAATACTACAAGCAAGTTTAAGAATGTTTTGGTATGATTTCTTGTGGTAGCGCCCCCCCCCCGCACACACGCACACAGTATCTGGATGTAAAATAATTCTGATTTTTTTTTTAAATTTTTTCCAGGACACTCTTTTTGATGAATTTGTTCTAGCACACATCTTTGGATGGTGGGGCAAGGCTATATTAATCCGTAATCAGCCACTTCTATGGGTGTTGTCAATTGGTTTTGAGCTGATGGAGGTTAGTAGCTAGCCAATACCAACATTTCCATTTGTTAGTCCCGTAATGTCCTCAGCTTCCAAGTCTGTCTCTGAAACATGTCCTCAGCTATGTTTTCAATCTGCTCAACTAACTTTATTACTGGTCTTTTCAGTTTACCTTTCGCCACATGCTACCAAACTTCAATGAATGCTGGTGGGACAGTATCATTCTTGACATCTTGATATGCAATTGGTTTGGTGAGAATTCTTGAGCTGCTGCTTCTGTTTTTTTTTTGCTTGCTTTGTCAGGCTATCATTTTGATGAATGACTAATTGTTTATGAATATAAAGTCTGGCTATAGGAGATTTCAGGAGTTTGAAGAAGTTAAAATGAAGAGGCATTTTCTAGATGGTCGTTGAATATATATATAAAAAATGATTGGAGAGAATAATGCACTACTCAAGTGGTTACAGTTTTGATTTCCACTTTAGAGGGCTCAGGGTACCCTCCGATGTTTAGCCTATAAGGCCCATTGGCCTCCCAATGAAACAAAAGAAACAACACCAATATCTATAAAAAAATTGAGTGGTAGTGTACTCGGAGATGATTTCAATTTCTTTTGCAGAACATTTAACCTCCATTTAAGTGTCTTACTGATTTGGGGTTGATAACAGGCCAGTTGGGGTTTGACAGTCTTAATTGGCATGCATGTTCTTATGCACCACATGATCATATAGATGCACAGGTTGGGGGGCATAAATCTTTACCCTATTATACATATCAAATCCATATCCACTCATAACTGAAGTGTTGTGTTAGGCTATTTAATTAATCATCAATTTTTAAGGGATAGTTGTTAATTATCATGTTATCTTGATAGCTAAATATTTTTAGTAAAAGTTTAGTGTGATGACAATCAAGTGCAGATGGAACCTGGATAAGTTAGGCTGTTAAGTGGTTCAAAGATGCATCTCAAACTTTATATAAACGAGTAGAAAACTCAAATTTACCTTCAAATGGTTGCTGGTTCAATGATTTGGTCGAAGTTTCTTAAAATTTTAGTCCATGGATATATTGAGGTTATTTGATATGTGCTCTATGTGTTGAGGTTTTAACAATTTTATGTAACTAAAAGGCCATACAACTGATGTAAAATATGTTCAGAATATCCATGTAGCAGCCATGATATGTTCTGCCTTTCAAACCAAAACTAGTGTTAAGTTTGGCTCAATTCTGGGCTTTAATGCACCACTATAGTATAACTAGCATCTTTCTTACCTGTCGCAGACAATATCTTGGTCATTTTGAGTGGCCTGTAAGTTATGTGAAGCTTCTGGCAATCTTTCCCCTCCCTCTTATTCTTTATCCCTTTCCTGGCAATCCTCTCAGTTTCTTGCAATATCAGATTCTTCTGTCTTAACATTCGAAGCTAAAATATCCAGTATTTAATCCTATTCATTAAAACTAAATAAGATAAATGAATGAGATTTGTGCAGTAGTTTTCAAAATGTGGCTTGTCATTTAAATTATTTCATTGTAGCTTATTGTGACCTGTTCTGTTGGGTTTCTTCGCAGGTATTTGGGCTGGAATGCATACAGTCGGGTATTTTGATGGAAGAACATACGAGTGGGTTGGTATAAGTCGCCAACCTAATATAATGGGCAGGGTATGTTTAGAAATCTCATTATTCTGCTGCCCCTTTTCTGAGTCAGCGTCATCTATAAGTGCACACTTCTACTCGCCAGTAGAGGACATTGGGGTTGAGAATTTGTCATTAAAACTACTTCACAATGTTTGTACATACTGGTGCCGAGGAAATTTTAAGAAACCACTGAAAATATTACTCATGGTAGGCTACTTCCACCCCCTCGAGGGTAGAAAAGTAGGTCAATAAAAATAATCATGAGAAACATTTTGCACCCTTGCACTGGAAGAAAGAAATCTTATACCTGACCGTATCATCCTTAATATATCTGAAGAAGAGTGTCACTTTTTCTAATTTATTGGTAAAATATGGCCTCGACAACTAAGTTCCTCTGTCTGTTGTTGACATTTTTTAGTTGCAAACAATGTTCTTTACGAATACAAACCAGAAGTTAGTACATGCTATTTGAATTTCCTACCTTTTTTCCCCTCTCTAATATAGTCATCCTCACTGTTTCACACCTGTACTCTTTGGCTTCCAAATCTTGATCTTAGTAGAAATAATTTTCATTTGATTAAAATATTGCTGCAGTGTTAACGAATACTGATGCATGATTTCTAACCATGCAACTTGACCGCTTGCTAAATAGGTCAAACGAACACTGGGACAATTTACACCAGCACAGTGGGACAAAGATGAATGGCATCCCTTGCTTGGTCCATGGCGATTTATCCAAGTTCTTAGTCTCTGTATTGTCTTCCTGACGGTAGAGCTCAACACATTCTTTTTGAAGTTTTGTCTCTGGGTCCCTCCTCGGAACCCTGTGATAGTGTACAGGTTGATCTTGTGGTGGCTAATTGCCATACCTACAACACGTGAATACAATTCATATCTCCAAGATCGGTACTCCCCCTCCCCCTCTCTCTCCCAATGTTGCTCTGCTGGTTATATGGCTGAATTACCTGTGTGCTTATCCTTGTTGAAATTATGTCAATTTACCAGAAAGCCTGTGAAAAAGGTTGGCGCTTTTTGCTGGCTTTCCCTTGCTATTTGCATTGTGGAACTTCTCATTTGCATCAAGTTTGGCCATGGTATGCTCTCTATTTGTATCTTGTTATTTTATGCTTCCACTTGGATAATAAAATATTCAGCATCCAAAATGACTCATTTCCTGCAGCAATGACCTATTGTTTTGATTTCTGCCAGGTCTTTATCCCAAACCAATGCCTGTTTGGCTGGTCATCTTCTGGACATCTGTTGGAGTTAGCCTTGTAATATTCCTGATTCTGTGGTCATGGAGAAGCTTGGGAAGAAAGATACGATGATTTTGCTAGCATGGTACACTATTCTTTTATTCCTTCATGTCCTTGTGGGTATGCATCTTGTAAATACCCTATCGCTTCATGGAATTGTAAATGCTTATTCTCTTAGGTTAGTGGATCACAGTTTTAGAGCATTCAATTCTTTTATGATAGGTAGTTGGAAAATGCTTCTGATGGCAGGCATGCGCTGCTAATTTGCAGCAATCATCAAATTGGCAAAGTTTTTCCAACTTATTCTGAGAGAGGAGCAATTTTTAACGCCCTTAGTTTACTTCACATTTTTCTTTGGAAAATGCAATGCCTGACAATTCCTTGGGGGCATTTTGTCAGAATGTTTAAAATATTTATATTTTGCGTTGGCTCTATAGCATATGCTTATTAGCATTGAAATATGATTCAACTGAAGTATTCTCGCATATTTTGCTGTTTACGTTTATATGATTGTTGTGTTTAGTTCGCCACAAGCATCCTGGAAGTTATTCGATCCGGTTTCTTGACGTTATCTTACCACCTCCTGTAAATCCTGTGGTTCAAACTGGCAATTATTCAAGGCAGTTCTTAAAGAGTTGAAGGTTTTCTTTCCGACTTTTGCGAAACCTATGAAGCAACAGTGCAAACAATCGATGATGCTCGACAGAAGGCAATCTCTTTGTCGACAATTCTAAAAGAGAGACTCCGCAAGGTTTACCCGATTTTCGTAAAAATATTTGTGAACTGGAGTCATTGATTCAATCAAAGTGAAAGTGGAAATCATTTAGAAAAGCTAATGTTTTCTTAATCCGTGTCCATGTCGCTGTCCGTGTATATATATTAATCGAAAATGTGTCTCTCTCTCAATTATTAAGGATTTTGGTTATTGCAATCAACACGCCCACGACCCATAATCTCAATCTTCTTCTTCGAAAACACTGTACTTAAATTTATTAAACCATTCCTTCTCTCCACAACGGGTTGAAGAATATTCTACTTTTTTCTTTTCTTTTTTGGGGTGTTATTAAACATGCATGATAATAATTACATCACTCCTATTACTCATGGTCTCTTGCTTTATACAGGCAGAGAAGGAATCTTCAATTAGTCTTTTCGACACATCCTAGTGTTTTTTTGTTTTGGTTTTTTTTAACCCTGAAAGTTACCGCCATTGCCACCTTCCCAGGAACTCGCTTCGTACCAGGGGCACCTTTATTCGGATCTCCATTCAGGTCCTATTTAAGAACAGGGCCAGAACGTAGAAAGATTGTTGCTAGCTCTCTGTTTTTTTTAATGTACGCATGCATTTCACTTGATTATTCTTACAGCATGCCTTGTCGTATCGAGGATGTCTCTCTCACCCGGCGACGTTAAATTGACTTGATAGTTATTGACGCTCGATTTTGTGGAGCAGCCAAGTTTTCGCAGCATACTGAGAAGCTGTGTTGGGTTGCGTCGTAAACAGCTTTCAATATTTTTTTGATTTTTTTAGTTTAAAGTTTTATTTTTTATGTTTTTGCATCGACTTGCTATCAAAAATATTAAAAAAAAAAAAAAAAACTTGGAAGAACAATAGTTATTATACTCTTAACAACCTCGAGTTTCATTACACTGCAAAGATTGTATCTTTCGTAATGTTTTTGTTCTTACATTCATGGGTATAAAAGCTAGCTACTTGATAGCCATCTCTTCTCTGACAAGGAGGCTGTAGTTACCAAGAATAAAACAAAGAAATCAACGGAAAAGAATAAACAGAAATTATTCAAGAACACGAATACAAGAAAGATTCTAAAAATGAAGGGAAACCCTGAATCGATTTAAGTAGCGATGCACAGAACCACGAAACCGCCTCAAGAGAGGATGCTGGGCTGGTTTTTCAGGATCCAAAACTGTACTGTTGTTTCTTTGCGTGATCAATTCAAACCATTTACATCGACACTAAAAATCATTTTATAGTCAATTAAAACCAGTCAAAATATTAATTAATTAAATAAAATAAACACAAAATTGTTCTTAGGATATGTTTTCGCTGTCCGATTGTGTTTTGGTTTTGATCTTGTTATTTATAGATAAATTTTGGGTTGGGAGTGTTTTTTAATATATAATCTAACATGAATGGAATAATTAGATCAAACTTGACACTTAAATAAAAGTTATTTTAAAAAATAATTTCAATTACATTTTTAAACATTAAAAAAGAAGAGAGCGAGAATTAATCTGCCATTTGCATGGGCTCCAATTGTAAGTCCAATGGGCTTCACCAGTCAACAAGGTAGGCTACTTTCAAAATCTGACAAGAAGGAATGGAACGAGAAAAATATCAGTGGCATAACGAGAACCAACCAATCTTGAAACGTTTCAGATTCATTTGCCTTGGATGTATAGCTAATTGCAACATCGTGAGGGAAAAAGAAGAAGTAATACTCCATTGAAATTATGGGAAGCGCGAGTCTCATCTCCCATTTGCAACTCCACAATTGCTTCTACAAACGCTTGGACTCCGTCAGAAACCAACACCAACAATTTCCTTCACTACAACTCAACATTCATTCCAAGAGGAGAGGGAGATTGAGACTCGATGCTCCGCATACCAGGTCGACAATTTTCAGAAGAGTCGTTTGTTTCGCTGCTGTTGAAGATGACGTCTCCGAGAAGCAGCAAGATTCAACTAGTACTAGCTCACTTCTCGAGGATAGGCCTGGTAAGATCATTCATAATGACCCAATTTCGCAAATTTCCTTTTTCTCTTTCTTATTTATCGGAATTACCTTGTCCTTAACTATTGGGATTGAGGGAAACCGGATTTTCATGTGGTTTATTTATGGTCCTGTTGCTATGCTATGCAAGAAGGGTATTTGCTGTAAGGCAGTTTTACTCTCCGCCGTCACTTGCTTATAATAATAGCGCAGAAAATGTGTTTTTGATACTAGTTTTGCAAACTAGTTTGTAATTTCGAGATTCCGAATATTTTGATGGAAGCTTCTTCTGGATTCATGGGTTCTTAATGATTCTTTGTTAGTTTGTCTTATCCAGGTCTTTGTAGCAATCATGCTTACTTGACTTTATGTAAGATGTTAATATCAATCTTGTATTTAACAATACAGATTCAGATGACAGCTTGCCAAAAAACTTTGGGCAAGATAGTGAAGGAAGTCCGATTTACAATTTTCTTTATCCCGAAAAAGAACTACTTCCCGAAGATAAAGAAATGAGTTTATTTGATCACCTTGAAGAGCTGCGAGAGAGAATATTTATTTCAGTTTTGGCGGTTGGAGCTGCTATATTGGGATGCTTTGCATTTTCAAAAGAACTCGTTATGGTTCTTGAAGCTCCTGTTAAATCCCAAGGTGTGCGATTTCTGCAATTAGCTCCTGGAGAATTTTTCTTCACAACTTTAAAGGTTAGACTGAATGGATATCTTTTTCCTTCTTAATGCATGCCCACTTTATTAGTTGCAGTTACATGATATTACCAGTCCAAATGAAAGGAAAAGTAGGAGTTTTTTTTATACGTTGAATTAGATACACATAATGAACTTATGCTTCTCATTTCGCTCCTCGTGTTGTATTCTCCCTGCATCCAAAGACATATTTTTTGGTTACATATTATTCTAGCTATTTAGTTATGAAGTTGATGTGCTGAATCATGACCTTAATGAACCCCTTATTATAAAGATCTCTCACTGTCCATATTCTAGCTCTGTATTTAAACTTGTTCTGCAATTTTCAGGATCAGTGATTCACTGAAAGAGTCTGTACATCTTATGATAGCCCCGCCAGCTTATTGCATAAAATAAAAGTCCGGAAACTTTGAGTTACCTGTTGATTTCCACATGGTGCTGACTCATTAAATTTTCGGTAACTGAGATGAGCTTTATGTCACACTTGTATGTTGTCTTTTTATGATGTAGAACAAGAGAAGAGATTACCAAGCAAAAGACCCCAGGAGTCGCAAATAATTAAAAGGAAATAATTAATTATTTCAAGATTTTCTTTCTAAAACAAATGCAGCTAAATTTTTTTGGTGGGTCCTAAATCACTTGGTCAAGTGGTCTTGCCCACTGAAAAAGAAATTGTACTACTCAGGTAATCCTCAACCTGAGACTAGATAATGGTGGTCTTCCATAAGATGTAACTAGTTTTATGTTCATCTTCAACCTAGTGCAAATCCAACCCCTTGAAAGTGGCTACACTGCGAGTTTTGTTTATTAACAGTTAAGAAAGCCGAACTTGCTTGAGGAAACACAGTTACTTCAATAGCAATTTAATTTTATGATGATTCATGTTTTTCAAGTGGTAGACAAGGCTTTCAAACCATCAACCCCCTCTCTCTTTAAACAATAAAACTTGTAAAGTGCCAGGGGGAGCAACCATGGTACCATGAAGTGTACATGATAAACATAAATGAAATCTTGTAGAGAAATGACAAAAAGAAGAAGAATAGAAAGATTAGAGAAAAAGAATGAAAAGAAAGCATGGACACCTATTTTGGAGAGATGAAACTGTTAGTAGCTTGAAACCTAAAAAGTTGTTACCTGCTCAGCTCTGATCACATGTTTGATATACTCTTGTCTATGACACGTACATTTGACGTCTCTACCATGTGCATCTGCTCCATTTCCCTAACCACCACTAGTAGCACCTCTGTAACGCAGAAGAATGCTAAAACAGAACACACAGAGAGCATGTGCCTTACCTATTCACTCTGAATGGTGATGTTTGATGATTGTAAGACTCATGCCACAAATGTAAATCTTTGGCTCACTGTCTAATGTGGTCTGCTGGCAATCTAAAGACCACTTTGAAGGGGATTTTTATCTTGAATGTTGCATCCTGCTCATTTAGTCAAATAGCACTCACTGTTATTGTTTCTTTCTACTTTTTACCTTCCATTTGGCCTAATCTCCAGCATAAGCCTTTCTTCCCATTATCATATGTACCTTAGAAATTATGGGATCCCAAAGGTATACGATATTTATGCGAGTTGATTTTCTTAGTTTCATCTTACCTTGTTAAAATTCAACCGCAGCACCCTCATTCCCTTACCTTTCGTGTTTTAATTGGATATTAATAAGTTGATGTCAATAAAAATAAAATGTTTGTTGTGCTGCAGGTTTCAGGATATTGTGGCCTTCTTTTGGGAAGCCCAGTTATTCTCTATGAGATCATAGCCTTTGTTCTTCCAGGTTTAACAAAATCAGAGAGAAGGTTCCTGGGACCGATTGTTTTCGGCTCCTCGATACTTTTCTATGCTGGAATTATTTTCTCCTATTTGATTTTAACTCCAGCAGCTTTGAATTTCTTCGTTAGTTATGCTGAAGGGGCTGTGGAATCTTTGTGGTCTATTGATCAATACTTCGAGTTTGTGCTTGTGCTCATGTTCAGCACAGGCTTGTCATTCCAGGTAAATATTTTTTATAGTCGTTTACTTCCTCCCCATTTTGTCTGTTTGGATGTGGCATTGGCTTTTGTTTATCATGCCACGAAGAATTGTTTTTAGCTGCAACTAATTGGGAGTGTTGTATGCAACAACAGTATCCTTGGAGTTTTTAACTAGCTTCATTGTCTTTCTTCTGTTCAAATAAATATCATTCTTATCATTCTCTTGTTATATAAAACAAGTTAAGATGATTCATCTATCTATCTATCTATTTATTTATGTATTTCACTTCACTCTCTCGTTTTTTGTGTGTGGGTGTCAGTGGGTTTTATATAAATATATATATGGGGAAGAAATGCCAAAACATCACAGGAAACCCAGTGTGTGATAGATCAAGCTAACCTTCTTATTCAACAGGTTCCTGTAATACAAATTCTTCTTGGACAAGTTGGCCTAGTTTCAGGAGACCAAATGCTTTCCATTTGGAGATATGTTGTAGTTGGTGCAGTTGTTGCAGCAGCTGTAATTACACCATCAACAGATCCTCTTACTCAGATGCTTCTAGCAGGACCACTTCTAGGTCTTTACTTTGGTGGTGCATGGTTTGTCAAGCTTACAGGCCGATGATTGATTGTCCACGCTGTTCAGCATTTGGGGTTTGTTGCCAGTGGCCTGTGAATCAGGAGTATGACAGGTTTCTGTTAATTACCGTGGGATGATGAATGTCAAAGGGATGGAGAAGGAGAGTGGGCATCTTTAACATCTCTGGTTTGACTTGTTCTATCAAAGAAGAAGAGCTTTGTCTGATATATACTGATGGTAATGCTGTATGAAACACATTATATTGAGTAGCCTAATGATAATTGTCAAATATGCCACTTTTATCTTAAATCCACATCATGACCAAATTGTAGATGGCATGAAGAAGAAAAGGTTTTTGTAGATCAAGTAATACTCCCCCCGATCATCCCCTGGGTATACCATGAACAGAGTTCATTCCCTGGCAGAAGCTTTTGCATCTATGGAAACATGCAAAATTATTACATCTCTTTGAAGTTTTATTATCCTATATTTACTTGGATTGGACCTCTCAAACACTTGGAAATATCTCAACTTTCTGGCATTAATTAGGTGGAAAGACCTTTATTCAGCACTCAATTCAGACTTTCTGATCGGCCTCATTTATTTGAGTTTCATTGAACATGATTGTAGATTGATCGTATGTATTAGCAATTAAGTTACTTTAGAGGTTTTTCGTCGATGATAAAGAACAGCAGTAGTTCAAGCGCACAGATGCTATAAAGGTTCCACTAACTAATGCAAGGTAACGCTTAATGGATTTTCAGTAAACAAAAACTAAACCATGAAATCACGCTGTTATTGCAAGTGAGAAGTGAGGATCCTGAGGAGGTTTTCGGGACCTATGACAACATTGTCTATCCGACAGACCTTATATTTTCAAAAATCTAGAAGGTCTCAGTGCCAGAATAGCCATAAACCAAGCATATATACACACACACACACACAGAGGAAAAGAGGAGAAGAAAAAAGACTCATGCAGTAACATTACAGAAGGAGACGGATATTGCAGCGCTTGAAAGAGCTAGCTCTCCCAAATGACCCACCATCATATTTGATATAACCAGTAACAAGTAGAGGGAAGTAGTGGTAACCACCATGGGTCCTGCTATATAAGCAAGCTTTTTCGCTTCTTGAGTGAACACATCCCGTGTTAGGGCTAATCTTTCCCTTCCTTCTAATTCTGATCTCTTTTTCGGTAGCAATAAACTCTCTTCCATGCTCTTCTCTGTCTTTCGTGGGCTCCTCGATCTCCACCGTTTCTGTCTAGATGTTGAGAGATATGAATACGAGAAATTGATGAGGATTGGTCATATTATCAGAGCATCTCTTGGAGTTTCCCATGTTCTTTTTATCTGTATATCAGCACATGTTTTTTTCCCTACGTTTGGAGCCCCCCCACCCCCCACAAGGATGCAGTTAAAAAAACACACACCTTTCATTGGAATTATTCAAAACCTCAAAATCAAGGTTGCAGCTGCCATGTTGAAAATGAGAGACAACCTTGGCAACCCATTTAAGCACTTTCTCGTAACTAACAACTTCTAATTCTCCATGCCGGAGACATTGAAACTTTTCAAGGCTTACATATACAGTACACATATGGCTTAATAGAAAAATGGTAAAATTTCTAGTCAAATGGACACCATTACTGCTTTGCCGCAACATGACTTCGTTATTTGTTTGGTGTTTGGTTTTATAGATAGTCTTACGGGTCTGTACTTGATTTTTTTGGGATGAACTCCATTCTAAAGTTATGTTGGTGTGGGTTCTTAGGCTAGTGAGAGAGAATTTCTTAAGGGCTATGCTGATTGATAATTTACAGAAAAAATTAAGTTGATGCACGTGTGATTACAAGGCTGAGGAGTGCGAATATCACCTCCCCATCTCCATCTACGGCAGTTTTAACACTCATAATGCAATTGCAGATTCTTTCTAAAGTATTTTTCTGTCGAACGTGTATTTTTTTAATGGAAAAACATTTAAAAAACATCACATGATCGAAAAGAGTTTAAAAAAACACGACCAACTATAAAATAATTATTATTGTAAGGAACACATGTAGGGGATGGAACTCCGAGACAAATTGCAGTGCTCGGATCATTTTAAAACTGATTTTCCATTGGGATGACAACGCATCAGTATCTGAAATTGCAGAAGTCATGCCTCTGGAGTTCAACACTTGTTAATTAACTTTCACTGTGACAGAATCTTGATTCATTGTTCGTCATTATCGACGAGGATGGCCACAGCATTTAAATAAATGCCAATAAATGATTGAGCTCCTCAATAGATTATTACAGTCCCCGGAATCTGTGAGAAAGATTTTGTTATTCTGGGAGTATTTCATTTTTTCCGGTCGATCCAATGGGTATGCTTTTCGTTTGAAAAAAGAACATTAAACTTTACCTTCATCCCGAAAAAAATTAAAAAAAAAAATGCAATCATAAAGGGCGGGGGTAGGTGAGGGTATCTATTTTCATGACACCAAAACAGAGTTGATTTTCTCAATTAAATATCTGAAATTTTCAATTTAATGATGAATAGACCAGCCATGCATGGAATAAGGGATGTCAAGGTCACCGCACTTTGTGTCTGTTTGGCTAAGCGGTTGAACCGTCGTTTGATCAAATTTTGAAAAAAAATTTCATTTTAAATGAAATGTTTTTGGTATTTTTAGATCATTTTGATGTGCTGATGTAAAAAATGATTTTTAAAAAATAAAAAAAATCTCATTTTGATGTATTTCTAAACGAAAAGCACTTTCAAAAACAACCGCAACCACACTCCCAAACACCCCCAAAAGGGTTCAATGGCTGCTGAAGTGAAAAGAAAATTAAATGAGAGAAGAGTAAACAGGTGCATTGAATTTATTCAAATAGAAGGGGAAATTGTTATTTCTATTCTTCACAGCATACATATTTTCATAGTATTTTTCTCTAAACTATCATTACATGCTTTTTTTTCCTCTAGAAAATAATTACTTAAGCATACAATAGTTCTCTAGCTTACTATAGAGGACCTTTGTAGTTACTTAAGCTTGTTTATCACGAATGTTTTTAATTTTAAAAAAAAAAAATGATAATTGTTGTCATAATTTCGAAATGCACAATGTTTACCTTCAAAACATTAACAGTAGATTAGTGGTTTTTATTTTAAAAAATGAAAAATAATAATCAATAGTTACAAATTTAGTAATATATATCTATATTAATGGAATCTTATTGAAAATAAATAAGTCTAATTAATTAAGTCCTTTGAAAGATGGAAAAAAACACTACAAGCAGAAGTAAACATTGTAATATGCTAGTGAGCCAGTGAAGTTACAATACTAGGAGCGCCATGAAATATCCAAGTTATAAACTTAAAAACGAAATCAGGCGAGCAATTGCACAGAAAACCACCTTGAAGATTTAAAGCTGAATTGCTCGATGTACAAGGTATTATACGGTGAAAACGTAGAGGATTAAAATATGATATACGTATGTATACACACACCACCGAAAGAACAAATGAGTAGTAGCCTCGGGTTATCTCCGCCTCGATAGGATTTTGACACGGGATCTGTAAACAAAGCACAGCAGTTAATGGAAGCAAACTTTTCTTCTTATTTTTTATTTTTTAGAAAGAGAAAGGGTAAGAAACATGGTTATAATTTATAACACAAACACCAATAACTCCAGCAAATGAACTGGTTAGAATAAAAAGTAAAAGCCCAGGGAGAAGTACTGGTCCAACTCACGCGCGCGAGAGGGAGCATGGGGTCGAGCGCGCATGCAAGGTATTAGCGCCTCACAATCTAACGTTTTTTTATTTAAAAATATATTAAAATAGTATTTTATTTTATTTTTAAAATTTTATTTTTTTTATATTAACATGTTAAAATTATCTAAAAATATAAAATAAATTAATTTGAGACAAAAAAAATTTAAAAATTTCATAGTTTTTATAAGTACTTTTAAAATAAATAACATGCTTAAAAATCCAAATATAATATATATATATATATATATATATATATATATATATATATATATATATATATCTAATTGAACAATATGTATTGGTGAGTTTTGAGTGAGAATGTGATTTTAAAGTTAAAAGGCACATCCTCTCCATGTAAATTTCTGTTAATACATGGAAAAGCCTGAAATATTCATTGCATTTTAGATATAACTAGTAAGGACAAGGAACCGTAAGAAGAATGTTTTTCCCTAAATTTATAAATAATAATAATAAAAAAAAAAAAAAAAAAAGTTATTAGATCGTCCCTGTCATCCTCGAATACATGATGATACATGGTCTGCTTGATACTCAAAAACAAGCTTCGGGATAAATAAATAATAATGGAAAAACGACTGCTAACCTCATCAGCTTAATCAGTCTTTCCCTTTTACAATCTCTCTCATACAAATCAAAATTAGATCACTGGTAATATCTCTCGAATCACATTAATCCATTGTCATGGCCTTCAAAAATCCTCTCCCTTGCCATTCTTGCCTGCAATACAAAACCACCAAGAAGAAATGCAGTACCAGCAGAGCATAATATAAAAAAGCAGAAGACAGGGTAGATGCAATCATCATAAGAAAGAAAATAAATACATAAATAAGAACATAAGTTGATGCACTGTGTCAAAACAATGTCGCTTCACACTTAGCAGTTTTTTGTTTGTGATTAATCAACAACAATGGGGAGATTCAAAGCAAGACTGATCCATGCAAGTGTACAAGATTGAATAGCACACCTGTTTTTCCCAATTCGTGCGGCGTGCAACAAAAGAGAGTGAAACTGTTTGAGTGAAGGCACCAATTTGAATTCCAATCCAAAGGCCCATGCCTCCTAAGTTTAACCAGAAAGCCAATAAGGCAGCAACAGGAATCCCCAGAAGATAGAAGGCTCCGAGGTTTACATAAGCCCCAATATGCTGCCATCCACACCCTCTTGCAACCCCTGAAGTAAGGGAAATTCGAATCTATAAAACGGTGCAAGACTTTATCCATGGCACAGAAATACTTTGCTGATAGAGAGGTCTAACCTGAAAGTACTCCCTGTAAGCTGTCCATTATAACCGACAGACAAACCAGAGGAGCCATCGTTGTGACATAATCAATTACCTCCTTTTCATGGCTGAAAAGATAGCCAAAAACACGCCTGCTGGCAAAAAGGGCTGAGGTTACTATAATTGTCTCTGAAACGGCAAGAAACATCACAGCATAGACGGCTAAACGCGCTGCTTGTGGGTTCCCAGCTCCTAATTCATTTGCGACTCTAGTGCTGTACAAAGAAAGATAGGAGATATCAGCATGACACATCAGTATTATATAGATAATTTATCTTGTAAATATAAAGCTCTCGGTAGCACGACCTTGCTGCGGCACCAAGTCCATATGGTATTCCATAAAGTGTTGAAATAGTCATGAGACTGCAGAAAAGTAGACAAAAATCAACGTAAATTCAGTCCATTTGAGAATTAAATTTTCCAATTATGTTTCAAACTTTCTGCAAACGATCCGAACCAGATGGGGGCCAAGAAGATTATAGAGAAGGAGAACATACCACACGGATAGGACTGAAGTTTCAAGCTGAGGATTTGGTAAGAACCCTGAGAGCAAGATAAGCAGCTCAAATGACCACCACTCAAGGCTGCAATCATCAATATAATCTCAAACATCGAAGGCTGTAATGTCTAAAAACAACAAACAACCTAGTCTACAGCTAAATTACCAGATCATTACTGCAGATGGGATGGCGAAGCGGAAAAACTCTCCGACCCCATAGAATAACTCCATAGAAATTGGAGCGCGAGTTTTTGCACAGGCGGAAGAGTACTTTATGTATAATCCAAGAAAAATTGCATTCAACCAATATGAAATACCCATTGCTACCGCTGCTCCCACATTTTTTAGCCCGGACTTGTATACTAAGGCCCAGCAGAGAGGTATATGGAAACAAAGAGTGGCACAAGAGCTAATCAGCATGGGCATGATAAAACTTTGTGTCTGAAAATATCTAACAAGTGGCTGAAGTGTTGCGTAAGCAAAGAGCGCAGGAACAAGCCACGCTGTAAATTTTCCAGCTTCATGCGAAATTGCAGGATCTTGACCAGTGTAATGGAGTATCTTTCCCATGTAGATCCATATGACAGATAGAGGGATACAGACTAAGTTTAGGCAGAAAATTGCTGTATAAGTTTGAGTTCCAAGTTTTTTATATTGCTTCGCTCCATAAGCCTGCCCGCATAGAGTTTCCAATGCACTTGCCATCCCCAACTGTGTATTAACATGCACAAATTACACGTTATGGTCAATTAGAAGCACAATAATCAGCTTCAAAAAACAACAGACTTTTGGTTTGGTCTTCTTTATTTTTTCCGCAAATTATCCATCCTTTTGTTTTCATCTTCCACACATGTTTCTACGGATTTAAAACAATGATAGCTACCTTGTTGATTCTTAATAGTAATTATCAAACACCACTCTTTACTTTCATACTTCCTATATGACACTGTGTTCACCATCATTTAGAACATTTGCGGTAATATTAATTAGGTAATGGTAAGGTAGTTAGGTCACTTCCACTATTCCAAGCTGCTGCTGCTGCTGCTGCTGGGTCGTTGTTCCAACTTAAATTGATGCAGCAAAATTCTTTACCTTGCAAGCCATATATATATATATATATATATATAGCCACACTCTTGATGAAATTAATGAAGGCAAAACCAAATTTGGTTGCTTTTCTTTCTCGTTCTCTAACCTATAATATTATTTATACTGGGGCCTGCTTGATCATGATCGTAAAGCTGCAAATAAATTTCAGACAAACTTCCAGCTAGAGGACAAAGATAATTTTCTTTATTAAAATTTACGTCTTCATCAAGGCATTTGACTAGTAAGATGGTCTACTAGACTCTTTGCTTTTATCGCATAAGATAGAGTAAAAACTAATAGAAAACAGCAACTTGATACTGCTTGATCACTTACGATGTAGACTCTGACCTTTTTTTAATTGCATGCTTCCTTACATTATTAGGCAAGCTTGTTCCTAGTCAGTGAAAGCAACCGTTTGGAATCATCACAGCCAACAAATTAAAAAGAAAACCAGCCACAATTCATATGATAAAAATAAAATTTAGAGCCCTACTGCAAAGATCATTAGGGTGGTAAGTTACTATTTTGTCAGATGTAGAACATGAAAATATGTTACATTTAACTATTACCCCATTGAGTAAGTTTATACCTGTCAACAATATGGTTGGATTTTCCTCTTTTTTAGAAAACAAAAATGGGAGAACAAATTAATTGTTTTTTCACGTTGTGGGGACAAACTAAATTAATTCATTGAGCATGCTGATCTCTCATTGTCTTAATTTCTTAGTTATAACACATTCTGACTGGCCAATTAAAACCATTGCTAATCATTTAACTAAAATATTGTCAATGAGCTAAACTAATAAAAGTCACTGGATGAGACAAATTTTAGTGCGATGAACAGAGAAAAGAGGAGGACGTGTACAAAAATACAGGGGGAGGCAGCATAAGCACCTACTGACCACTTCGATCCTTCAGTACTGTTTGTAAAATTAAGACCAGTGAAATGGGCATGTATTGTAATTAGATCAAGAAACAGACTGAGACTGACAGGACAGCAATCAGACTCAAGCATATGCAGTGTATATCATTAATAATAATTAAGGAAAAAAAGATTAAATACCATGAGACTGAAACCGGTGACGCCAGAAAGAGAGAGAGCCATGGCGGCACTAGAGAGGGCAAGCTCGCCAAGGTGACCAACCATCATCATGGATATAACTTGCAAGAAGTACTGAGTTAGAATCACAGCCACCATAGGTCCCGCTATGTAACCAAGTCTTTTCACTTCTTGAGTGAATACAGCCCATGTCGGGGTTTGAGTTGGACGAATAACACCCTGTCCTTTCTCGTCAACTTCTCTTGGTAGCAAACTTTCTTCCATGTTCTTCTCTCTGTCTCTATGGCTTGTCTGGCAATGGAACCGAGTTCTGCTGGGTTCACAGGTATTAGATCGTTGGAATATGAAAAGGCGAGAGCTGGAGAGATTAGAGAGAGAAAGAGAGAGACGTCTAGGTTTGGCAGCTCTTTTGAGGATTTTTTTATCATACTTCTAGGCTCACCGGGCTTCGCTATTCAAATGGTTGTACGGGTTTTAGGGATTCGTTTTTTTGTTTTTTTTCCTTAAAAAATATGACATTATTTTTTTTTTATAACCGGGATGTTTGGGTCAGCTTACGCGCATCATAACTAAATTTTCAGACCCATTAAACATCATGTAAATTCAATGAGCATGTAAGGCATCGCTGGGATAATAGGTGTGCCTAACAAAGCTTGAATCTGGGATGAGAGGAAGGGAGAAGCCCTTTATAACCACTAGCCAAGACCCTGGCAAAATATGACATTATTACTTTAGTCGAAAAACGTTGAGATCATGCTTCAGGACATACGTGGGTAACCATCCTTGGATTTATAACACATTGTTTCTCTCTAGAGCTTTCGTATCCTAATAATAATAATGGATTTTGATGGAGGACCCAATTGAAAATCTTAGATACACAGGAGGCCAAATTGAAAGAAAAAAACAGACTGGGGATTCAATTCTAAAATGAGTGTGTAGATTGGGACTGATACGAGGCTAAAGAAAGAAGGAAGGAAACAAAACCATGTGGTTGGTGGCGATGACAGATTAGATTAGATTAGATTAAAAGCAGCCTCGTGAATGAAAATATATATTTAATTTCCTGTAGACATAGCATTTCCATGTGGATGCGTCATTTAATTTGAGTTTACAGCATCTCATGGTTATTAAAAATGAATAAATGGTACAGTCTAAAATAATTCGTTCGACTTTCTTCTTCTGCATGGATGTCTCCATTGCCTCAGCTTTTAGCCCGTTGGACTTTCTGGTCCTTTTCTTTTTTTTTAATATTTTGATGTAGGTTTTTTTTTATGACAGTGGAGTGGAAAGTATTAATTATTTTTAATATTGTTTTTCATAATGTCGTAGAATGAGAGGTCAGATGAAATCAAAGTGAGAGATTTTATATAGTAATACTTGTTTGTGGCATCCCTTTTTGTATCTTTAATTTTTGTTTCATTGTGAATTTATTTTATAAAATTGATGATATAAAAAGTATATATTATTTTATGTGCTATTAATTTCTAGGACAATATTCAAAATCTGCACAAAAATCCTCAAAAACATCTTTTAATTTTTATGGGTGGCCTGATATGATTGATTAATTTCGGATCCACTACAGATGTGGTTTTCTTGACGTGTTATAGTCGATCATAGCTCTCCCTGTAAATGCATCTACTGTATTATTATTATTAAATATTGAAAGATTGATTAATGATTGGTTGAAATTGATCTACTGTATTATTATTATTAAATATTGAAGGATTGATTAATGATTGGTTGAAATTGATATATATTTTTTCAATAGAAAACTCTCACAGCACTAAAAAAAAAGGGTGGATTTCTTAAGCCTCGATTGTGCTAAGATTTCTTGACTGGTACTTAAATTTGTTCTTCACCAGCACTATCATAACTCTCTCTTTTTTTTTATTTATTCGAGAAAATCTCATTTTCTTGGTGAAAAATATATTATATAGATTCAAATGAAAAAATAAAATCTCGGTTATCTCAGGTTTTTACAAAAGATACATATCTTGATTCGAACTCGAGATATATTATACAGATCTCAAGCCATTTATAACCACATCACGCTACTTGTGAACGCAATACTATAACTCGTCAAAGTGAAACTCAGGCAGGTGAGAAATTTGAAGGAGTAATTTTTGTGAATATCAATTACTTCAAAAGAAAACCTTAATCTTATAATTATAAAGACGAGGAGCAGAAGCAGAAAGAGTAAGAAACTGAAGAAAGTTAAAGCGCCAATATTACACTTACCGGAACTTTTATCCTTCCTCACTCGTTGTCGCCGGGCATGAACACCGGATCATGGATGTTAATTGGTCAAACAAAATATTGCTAAAGGAATTGCTCCTGCACATCAGCAAACTCGAGAGGACATTAGGGGGGGTTGAAGGATCTCGTGACCAATAATTATCTTACAGAAGCATGAAACCCACGTACAAACAAAGTGAAGAGAAACTTTAGGATGAGAATACAGGAGCAGACGCAAGTGAAGAAGAACATAACAAGTGTTGTTTATGGCTCTAATGGTTGATATGACAGAAGTCTGGATCTTAATTCAAATCGAGAATCCGAAGACATGGAGAATGTTTTGTGTTCGCGTGGAAGGTGAGTCTGTATGTAAGAAAGGAAAACTGGAAGAGGAGAAACAGAGCGGGTGAAGAGGGAGGGGAAACTGGGAGGAAGGCCTGAAAGCTAGGAACAAATTTATAGTCGCCATGTTTTGCCCGGGTGAAGGGGAAGGTTTTTTCTTCTTCTTTTTTCTATTGGTGCAAGTGAAGTGGAATTAATTATTTTGTATAATTCAAACCAGCCTTGAAGAATAGACCTAAATTTTGAATGATAGAGCAGGGGTGATGCTAGCTGCTATGCTGAGTTCTTGAACCATCATGTTATGATCATTATGAATATAAATTAGATAGATGATATCACCATGATGTCGATGATATAAATGAGCTTGCCGTGCTATTGTATTATATTATATTATATTATATTATATATATTCAATAATCGATCTGCTGGGTGTTTTTCCTGCACTCTCCATTGACTAACAAAGGCCAGGGAAGATGGAAACTGGAGCGGAAAAATCCAGTCTTGAATCGCTTCTGATTCTGAACCAAGAAAGAAGCCATGGAGTTGACGGGGAGGTATCTCAGCGAGGGTGTTTTTGCAGGGATGATTTTATTGGCGAAGCCAAGAAGCAACTATGGCTTTCTGGGCCTCTCATAGCAGTGAGTTTGTTGCAGTATTGCTTACAAATAATATCGATTATGTTTGTTGGTCATCTTGGCGAGCTTGCTCTTTCCAGTGCTTCCATGGCGTGCTCCTTCGCTTCAGTCACTGGTTTCAGTGTATTGGTAAGTAGATTTCCCTGGTTAATTTATATTCTGTGGTGCTGGTTCAGTGGCATCTAGATCGAGTTGAACTTGAAACAGTGTTCTGTTTGCACCTAATATAACAATGACAAGGCTCCTCTTGGAAATGGGCCTGGTCCACTTCGAGGGCTCAGAAAGGCCCTGAATTCCACCTTAGAGATTGTTGGGCTTTACATCCATAATATTTAGTCCTTTAGGAAAGGAAAAGGCCTTCAAGTAAGCCTTGTTTTACCGGTCTCCCTCGGGACTCGCTGGCTTGTGGCTAATGCACAAGCTGACTGTTGCGAGTTCGAAGGCTGGCAGAGAGCTGTAGTAGAAGAAACGTCGTATATTTTGGGGGTGATTGGGACAATAATTTAAATATATTTTATTATTATTTTCTTAACTTCCGCTTTAGATGAAATTATTGTTTGCGAGTTTTGTTGCTATTAATTTTGAAAGTATTTTTTTATTCATAAATATATTAAAATAATAATTTTTATTTTTTAAAAAAATATTTTTAACATTATCACATGAAAATTATCTAAAAATATCAAAAAAATTTAATTTAAAATAAAAAAATCAATTTTCATAAAAACACCTTTTAAATACAGTGCTAAACAGAATCGAAATGTGGTTCCAAACACTCCCTTCATTTTTGTGTGTTGATGAGACTGCTTTACCCAAAAAAAATTTAAAAGAAATTACCTAAAACATAAACGGCACTCTTTTACTGTGCACACAGACACAATTTACTATTCATTGCTACAGTGTAATTACTATTTTACCCCAGAGCCGACATTTTTTAACCCTCAGGACCGAGGGTATTTTCGAATTTTTCAGGGGACACGGATGACATTTTTAGACTTGTTGCACAGTGAAACAACGAAAATAACCCCCCTAACGGATAAAATAAGGCAAACCGGACCGGGGGCACTTTAGAATTTTCCAGGGTACATGAATGGTATTTCTGAATTTGTTGCACAATGAAACGACGATTTTAGCCCCCCTAAATGACAAAACATAGACGGTGGACCCGGGGGTATTTATGCATTTTCCACGGTGTTTTTTTGTGGTTATCGGGTGGGTCCAGGAGTGCTGTGGTAATTGTCCATTATTTTATTTTATTTTTTTTAAATACTGCAGGCGCGTCCGTACGACACGCCTGCAATGTTTCCGTCGCACGCGCCATTTGGGTGGCGCGTGGGGCTTCATACGGTGGTCAGAAACAGGATTCCGCCGTTTCACATGGTGCACCTGCATGTCCTCTTCTCCTGGTGCGGCGCGTGGAAGGTTTAGGTTTCCGTAGAATCTCCGGTGGACGGTTTTATAGGTTTCCTCTTTTTTCTCTCTCCTCCCTGCCAGGAATACACGTCGGTCCGTGATGTTTGCGAATTGTTTACTTTAGTTACTCGACTTTTAATTTATCTTTTATTATAGTTTTTTTATATAGTTTTTGATTTGTCTCAATTGTGCCCTTGAATTGAAATTGATTATATAGGTTGAGTTTCAATTTAGTCCTTATTTCTTTTGGTTTTCGGTTTTCTTTTGGTTATTTTAATTATTTCAGTATGCAAGTTTTAATTGCTTATGATTGGGTCCTCCAATTGAAATTTGTCATATATTATATCTTTCATTTCGGTCCTTATTCTTTTAATTTTGTAAAAACATTACACTTTTTTAAAAATATCTTTATTTATTTTGGTCCCAAGGTTTTATTTATTTCAATTTTATCCTTCAATTGAATTAATTATATAGTTTGTTTTAATTTGTTTTAGTTGTGTTTCCAATTGAAATTAGGCATATTTCAATCCTTATTCTTTTAATTATTTTTTAATAAAATTACACTGAAATTTTTTTACAATATATATTTATTTGTTTCGATCCCAATTTTTTTATTTGTTTCAATTTTGTTGTTCGATTGGAATTAATTATATATTTTATTTTTTATTTCGGTCCTTATTGTTTGAATTTTTTATTTTCTATGAATTTCTTTGGTTTTTTCTGTCATTCTTTGACAACATTTATTTTTTATCTGTATTTATGCATCAATGCTTTTAGTTTTAGTTTTTATTTTTTATCGTTTTATTTTTTATAAGAGATTTATTTTTATTTGGTTCAGTCTTTATATTTTAATTTATGTTGGTGATCATTTTCAAATTAATATTGCTTTTTTTTTTCTCTTTATTTTTTTTGTGTTTTCTGTTATTTTTATCTATTCTTTGGATCAGATGATTTTATTATTTTATTATTTGCGCCATAATAGTGATATTTTTTTTTGTAAAAATAATTTGCTTTTTTATCTTAACAAAAATTCTATACAAATTTATTATTTTATCTAAATTTATATTATAATAAAAAAATCTTATATATTTAAATGTTTTGCATTGAAAAAAATATGTGGTCGTCTACGAAGAGAGGCGCAGGGCATTGTCTAGTGTTATATAGAAGAGGGTGGTTCGGGTCCTAGTTGAGCTACAGAGTACACTCATTGGCCCCACGGTAAGAAAGTAGACAAGATTTGTCTCAGGCCGACCTTAAAACTGATCGTTGTGATGTTCTGCTCGCTCCTGAGTCAAGCTAATGCCCACAAATCCACAAGTAGAAAGGCACCATGGGTCGGTGATGCTAGTTATTTATTTCACGGGATTTGAATCTGAAACCTTTCATTTTTTGTAGCTAGGAATGGGAAGTGCATTGGAGACGCTGTGCGGGCAAGCCTATGGCGCCAAACAATACCACATGCTTGGTATTCACACACAGAGAGCAATGCTAACGCTGCTAACAGTAAGCATCCCTCTGGCAATCATCTGGTTTTACACCGGCACCATTCTCTTATCTTTAGGGCAAAACGCTGAGATTTCAGCCGGAGCAGGGACATTTAACCGCTGGATGATTCCGAGCCTGTTCGCCTACGGCCTGCTTCAATGCCTCAACAGATTGTTACAGACCCAAAATAATGTTTTTCCGATGATGCTAAGCTCCGGGGCCACATCTTTGCTGCACATTCTTGTGTGCTGGGGTCTTGTTTTTAGATGTGAACTTGGGAGTAAAGGTGCTGCCTTGGCGATTACTATTTCGAATTGGATTAATGTATTTCTGCTAGCAATATATGTAAAGTACTCGCCTGCCTGCGCGAAAACTTGGACCGGCTTTTCAAAAGAAGCTTTGCATGATATTTTCAGCTTTGTAAAGCTTGCAGTTCCTTCAGCAATCATGATATGGCAAGTTCTCGTTTTAAGTAGTTGGGTTGAAATGTTCTGTCAACTCTATGGATTTTTTTATTCATTTTCTTGCTTGTATAAATGTTTTATGTAGCTTGGAGTATTGGTCATTTGAGATGGTGGTTCTGCTATCTGGTCTTCTCCCAAATCCCAAACTAGAGGCATCTGTGTTATCAATAAGGTACTTCTTTTCTCAAATTCTCTTGTTCATTTTGTAATCAGCTGCATAAACATTCAATAATCACATCTTTGTTTTTTTTTTCAATCAACACAGCCTTAACACATGTTGGATGGTCTATATGATCTCTGTTGGCCTGGGTGGAACCATAAGGTCAGTTCCCATCTTATATTTTTGCGGGGTTGTAACTTTCTCTCAGGTTCCCTTGCTATCAATGAGATTGAAGCCCTCCTCACTTCTGCAAAAGATCAAATTCCATTTTGAATTCTGAATTCTGACGATATGGTTCCTTGACCTCTCGCAATCCTAGCACAAGAGTATCAAATGAACTGGGGGCTGGGCGCCCACAAGGCGCACGTTTGGCTATCTGTGTTATGATCATCATCGCCCTGTCAGAGGGTGCAGCGGTTGGAATTCTTACAATCTTGGCACGCCAAGTATGGGGAAAACTCTACAGCAATGAAGAAGAAGTGATTAGATATGTTGCTGATATGATGCCACTGCTAGCACTATCTGACTTCTTGGATGGATTCCAATGCGTGCTTTCAGGTCCGCATTTCTTATGGCAAGCGCCTTAAACGAACTTGTCATTCATTTTTCTTGTTTCTTCGTAGCACACAATCTACATGCAAGCTTTAAGACCAATTCGATGTCAAGTATGTATACTTTTTCGAATTTGTAGTCATTATTAGCCTGTTTATTTGCTTAGGTGCTGCAAGAGGATGTGGATGGCAAAAGCTGTGTGCATTTATCAACCTTGGAGCTTACTATGTTGTGGCAATTCCTTTAGCCGTTCTCTTTGCTTTCATCTTCCATATTGGAGGCATGGTAGATCCCCATCTCTGATCTTTTGCCCTCTCTCACTCTCGGGAAGTGAAATAAGCATGTTTTCTTACTCAAATATCTTTTTTGTTCGTACTTTTCTATTGTTATATGTTATCAGGGGCTTTGGATGGGAATCATATGTGGCCTCGTTGTGCAAGTTGTGGCGCTTGTTGCTATAAATGCATGTACAGATTGGGATCGAGAGGTAAATTCTTTTATCCTACCATGACTACAGAGAAATGAATTTAAACATACCAGTAGTATATAGCAAATGAAGGTGAATATTATGGCCTGGTTTCTTTTTTCTAGCCTAGATTAGGGCTCCTTGACTTGCAGCTTATACGAACTATAAATCCTTAGCTTTCTGAAGATGTTGCTGCATATGGGCAGACACTTCAAAATTCCCGTTGTTAGAGGTTGGAGCTAGGCCATGAGGGGCTAGATTAGCAACCTTGATCCCATATTTCATATGGATGTATCTTTTTTTCCAACAAGGACCATTAAAAAAGTTGCGTTTCTGATAAGCAAAATCAGTAAAATAAAGCTTTTTTCCCGTTTTGATTTCGTTTTTCAGGCAGCTAAAGCCATCAGTCAAGTGGAAAAAACTGGCATTGGCCATCATGGAACATAGAGTTGGGGTGCCGAAACAAGCTGTTGCCCATGGATTTGAATATCATTGAGAATTCAAAGCAAACTGCTGTCTCATGTCTGCTCACAAAATTGAGGCTCTACCTGCTCGTAGTAAAGGAAGTACTTTCCTGGCACGAGTAGCCTTACCAGTTCTCCATGCTAACTCTGCTGCCTCATATAATTGACATAACGATGCGAGTATTTACGAATCTTCAAGTGAAATATTGATGATAAGTTTGTCTTTCAAGAATTGAGATGTAAGAACAGAGATGACGAGAGAGAATAGAAAAAGATTCTGATGCTATTTCTGTGAAGAAACGGGAAAGCGTAGCGATTCGAAATTTATAATAAATCAAATATTTACAACTCATAGTTAATGTTAGATGGCGTTGCTTTTGTTTGTAAATACTAAAAAGCATTTAAAAATTATAACATTATTTTTTCACATTTTAATTTTTTTATCAGTCCCATGATAAAGTACAGGCAGAAAAATCGTGTGCTGGCTATAAAAGGTATATTGCACATTAAAACAATATGTTGTATAAAATAATTTTATATTTTCTGCAATCAAACACGCTTTTAAAACATTTCCCCTGTAACTCGTAATATTTCTCGGGTTCGTTCCGGAGATAAGGGCAGTTTAGTCTAAACGAATTTGACTTTTTTTTTTCCTGGTTTATTGTAATTACCGTTCAAGGTCACAATGGTCTTTCCATGTATCAAATATATCCTATCGCCGCTGCTTGCTGCTGTTATTATTATTACTATTCCTTTTAACCCCCCCGCATTTTCTCAATTTCCTAACAAGCAGAAAAGGAAAAACTTTTTATCCAGCCAAGCACGACGCCGTCTGGAGCATTCATCGAATTTCCTTCTCCTCTGCTCGCTACGTGTATTCCTTGAAACTATCAACAAATTCGTATCAACAACTTTTTCGTCCATGAGCCATACGGCATCGTTTCACCCCGTAACAATGAAAACACAGTCGTATAGCTCTACCTCGCACCCTTGGCAGCATCATGATTTTTTTTAAGGAAAAAAAAGAGGAGCAAAATCGAGTATTCCCATATAATGAGGAGTCATGGTAAGTAAGTAACAGTAAAGCAGTGAATCACGTCTACTATTATCAGGGCCTTAAGAGAGTGAGCTCACCCTCTCTCAAATACCCTAACATTTCATCTATCTTTCTCTGAAGCCCTAACCAATGGCTTCACGCAGACTTTTATCTTCTCTTCTCCGATCATCTTCTCGCCGATCTATCTCCAAATCTACGTTATCAAGTCCTACTCCCAAGATTTCTGCATCTTCCACGCGCCGCGCGTCTCCTTACGGTTACCTCCTAAACCGCGCGGCTGAGTACGCGACCTCTGCCGCCGCCGCATCGCCTCCTTCACAACCGCCTCCTGCCAAATCGGAGGGGAAGAAGGGGAAGGTCATCGATGAGTTTACTGGAGAGGGTTCGATCGGGCATGTGTGTCAGGTTATTGGAGCCGTTGTGGATGTGAAATTTGATGAGGGTTTGCCTCCGATTTTGACCGCTTTGGAGGTTCAGGGTCACTCAATCCGGTTGGTTCTTGAAGTGGCCCAGCATTTGGGAGAGAGTGTTGTTAGGACTATTGCTATGGATGGTACTGAAGGTTTGGTCAGAGGCCAGCCTGTTCTTAATACTGGATCCCCAATCACTGTAAGCAAATTTCTTGTTTTTGTTTATTATGTTTGTTTTTAGATTTGATGGTATCTAATGAGAAATTTTTGGACCTTTTGTTATTGTTTTGTTTTTTGGAGTATGTGATGATTTGTTTGATTACAGTTATTTGTTTTGATAGTATATCTGAGTGTCCGGTTGCTAGAATTTCGGATGCAAAACAATCGAAAGTTTGGGGTTTGGGAAGAAGAAAACTTTGTCAATTGATATCTGTGATAAAAAGAATTAGTGTGATGCAATTTTTAGCCCAGGAATATGTGAAATTTAAAAGGATTTTCTTAATGATTTTTTTTACTGAAAACTAAAAAAAAGACTCACTTCAGTAGAATCAACTGTGGATTTGTATGTTGCTGGATTTTATGTAACTGTTTAATTGTTTTTGGGTTGTGGATCAAGGTTTTATTTCAGATATGATTGCTGACATTGGAAGGATTACATCTTATGTATCTATCCTTATGCATTGTTGTGTCCTTCATAAATTATTTTTTCTGTCGTTGACTGCTCTGGTTTTGTTGGTGCTATACCTTTTGGTTTTGATATGACTTTTTCTGATTTTCCTACTCTTGTGTTTTGTTTCTGTCAAAAGTTGGGTATCTTTGAAGCTGATTTCTTCATTTGGCATATCCTCAATAGGTGCCTGTGGGTAGGGCTACTCTAGGTCGCATCATCAATGTCATTGGAGAAGCCATTGACGAGAAGGGAGACCTCAGTAAGAGATAAACGAACCCCATTCGTTTGGTCAGTATAGGATACTATTATGATGTTAAATTTTTTAACAACTATGTTTTAATCCCTCTCAGAGACGGAGCACTACTTGCCTATTCACAGGGAGGCTCCATCTTTTGTTGAGCAAGCAACTGAGCAACAGATCCTTGTAACTGGCATCAAGGTATTCGGCATATATATAGTCTTCTATGGAATTGTAGTTGATGCCAAGGCTCTAGTTTTTTCATCCATGTTAAAAACAGAATGGATTTTGTTGCCATGCTTCATTTACATTAATGCTTTTAAAACTTGACCCCCAAACATTTGGAATTATTTGGAATTTATGTTCTCTTATTCCTCCTTATAGGTGGTCGATCTCCTTGCACCATACCAAAGAGGAGGAAAGATTGGACTGTTTGGTGGTGCTGGCGTGGGAAAAACTGTGCTTATTATGGAACTTATCAACAATGTTGCAAAAGCTCATGGTTTGTTTAGTTCTTACAGTATACAAAGTTTTGTTTATACATTTATTCTTTTCACATTTTACTGAATACTTATTGTTTTCTGGGATCAGGTGGTTTCTCTGTCTTTGCTGGTGTTGGTGAACGTACTCGTGAGGGAAATGACTTGTACAGAGAAATGATTGAAAGTGGTGTCATTAAGCTAGGAGATCAGCAGGTTAGTGCTATTGAACATTAATGTATTTTGGTACTTTATTTTTCAAGTTAATATTTACTGAAAATGTTTTATTTTGTCTTCTGTTATACCAGGCTGAGAGCAAATGTGCCCTTGTGTATGGTCAAATGAATGAGCCTCCTGGTGCTCGTGCTCGTGTTGGTCTTACTGGACTTACTGTGGCAGAGCACTTCCGTGATGCTGAAGGGCAAGATGTGCTTCTATTCATTGACAACATTTTCCGCTTCACCCAGGTAAAATTGGATGCCAATGGATTTCTGGAGAAAAAAATTTCCTTAACCCGTCACTCCCTGTTACTGAATTACAAACTCGTTCATTTTGCTCCTCTTTGTCCTGCAGGCTAACTCAGAAGTGTCTGCTTTGCTTGGTCGTATTCCGTCTGCTGTTGGTTACCAACCAACTCTGGCCACTGATCTTGGAGGTCTTCAAGAACGGATCACCACTACAAAGAAGGGCTCGATCACCTCTGTTCAAGCTATTTATGTACCTGCTGATGACTTGACAGATCCAGCACCTGCAACAACCTTTGCACATCTTGATGCGACAACTGTGTTGTCGAGACAGGTGTGATTTTAATTATTTGAAGTAGGCTAGTAATCACAGCAATTGTGTTACTGATTTGATGTGACTGTTATATTGTCATTCTTACTGGACAGATATCTGAGCTTGGTATATATCCTGCTGTCGATCCACTTGATTCCACCTCCAGAATGCTTTCTCCACACGTATTAGGACAAGAGCACTACAATACAGCCCGTGGGGTTCAGGAGGTTCTTCAAAACTACAAGAATCTTCAGGATATCATTGCCATTTTGGGTATGGATGAGCTTAGTGAAGATGATAAACTGACTGTTGCTCGTGCTAGAAAGATCCAACGGTTCCTGAGTCAACCTTTCCATGTTGCTGAGGTTTTCACCGGTGCACCAGGAAAGTATGTCGAATTGAAAGAGAGCGTTAACAGCTTCCAGGTGCTTTTCCTTCTCCTTGGTCCTTTCTCCCCCAATATATCTCTGACATGTGAATAAATGAACTCACAACTTGACTCTATGCCTACTAGATATTTATATTGCATTTGCTATCAAGTTTGACAACGCTGTCTAGCTGGATGATGCAACTCGAATAATCATAAATTTAATTTGGTGGCAATGCTGCTTCTTTTTTTTGCCAGGGAGTGTTGGATGGGAACTACGATGACCTTCCAGAGCAGTCATTTTACATGGTTGGTGGTATTGAGGAGGTTATTGCCAAGGCAGAGAAGATTTCCAGGGAATCTGCTGCCCCTTAAACAGACCGACTTTTTTCTCCGTTTATTCACTTAATTTTTGCGAAAATCAATAATTAAAGGTGGTGCTGGTGATGCCAGCAGCAGGATGTTCATTTGTTGAGATCAAATATGTTAGGATTTGCAATTTCTATTTTAATGTCATTGCAGAGTGTGGAAGAGGAATAGAACTGAGACCTGTCCAGCCAAGCCCCCTTTTTTCATGTTGCTTAAATAAGGGGGGAACAGGGGGGTGAACTTGTAAATTTTTCCCTTTTATAATCAGGACATCAAATGTCAGCTGTCTCATGAACAGCAGCAATATTTCTGACTGAGTTTTGCTATGGATAATATTGCAAAACTGATTCGATTGACTGTCAGATTTGGAATTGTGGTCTAGTTTGATTTTGAAACAGAATTTCGTTCATAAATATATTTTTTAAAAATTATTTTTTATATTAATATATAAAGAATCTAAAAAGTTAAAAACACTAAAAAAAAAATTTGAAAATACAAAATAAAAATACTTTTTTATTTTAAAAAAAAAAACGGATTTGGAAATGCAGTGTCAAATATAGGCTAGGCTGCTTAATGGAATGCCATGTGATTGATTGTTCGTGGACCCTTACTGTGCAATTGATTGGATTATTTTTTGTAAAATTAGCTAGGGATATTCATGGTCTGATCTGGTCTGGGATCAAAAATCCACCCAAACCGGGAGATGAATTTGCACCACAAAATGAAAAGTCTGCGTTTAAGAATGAGAGGAGAGAGAGTCGGTGGCGTTTTCTACTATTGTAGCTTTGTGGTTGTGACTGGTTTGTTTTTTTAAAAAAAATTTAGTGAATTTCTATTCAGATGTTCGGTCAAATATTTTCAAACAACGTTTTTGTTATCCTGTCAATAGTAAATAACGAGCGATTTACCCGCGCGATGCGCCGGGTTTTTTTTATCTATGTAGAAATTTTATTATTTTTATATGTATTGTATTCTGTAATTTTAATATTTTATTAGTAAAATTATATTTGATAATATTTGTATAAAAGAAATGAAAAGTGGTTTGTATATTTTTTAATCGCAGATAATGCAGGTAATTTTTTTTCTTATGAATTGCATTTTTTTCCAAGTAATATTAGATTCGAAACATTATAAATAATAATATTGGAATTTTTTTACGATAAATAAACTTACATTTTTTGCGTGCTATAATTAGTTATTTCAATGTTTAATTATTAAAATTGCAATAGATAAAATATGTTAGAAATGAGTTTTTTGCGTGGTATAATTAGTATGCTTGGCCGCGCATCGCGCCAGGGTTTTTTCTATGTAGAAAACTAATTGATTTTTTACATGTTGTAATTAGTTGTTTAAATATTTAATTAGTAATATTATAATAGATACAATATGTAACAAATATTAATTTTAAAATTATCACCAATAAAAATTAAAATGTAAATATATTAAAGAAACTTAATAACCGTGGAAATAATAAAAATTGGTAAGATCATAATTATTGTAAAAAAAAAATTAATTTTATAAGATTTATGGCTCATATTATTATATTAAAATTACTGAAGAACAATGATAGTATTTTTTTTCATAAGAAATCAAGGTTGTATATATATATATATATATATATATATATATATATCAATTTTAAAATGATAATCAACGCAAATTAAAATTAATAGTTTTATTATTATTATTAGCGATGCGGTGTCTTTTTTTTATATATGTAGAAAATTGACTGTTTTTATATGTATTATATTTTGTTATTTTAATATTTAGTTAGTATAATTATAACTGATAAAATCTATGTAATCAAAATGGAAAATTACCCGCATATTTTTTAATTGTAGATAACCTAAGTAATTTTTTTTTTACTTTAATTTTTTTCCCGGGTAATATTACATTTAAAATATTAAAACTGAAAATATTGGAAATTTGTTTTTAAGAAATAAACTTAAACAAAAGAGCACCAAATTTAAATTCAAAGGAATTTTTTTTATAAGATTTATTAATGATATTATTACATTAAATGTATTTAAGAATAGTGACATTAAATTTTTTTAAGGAAAAAATCCTAGGTGATTTTTTCCCTCTCTCTATATATTTATAGGCGATAATATTCAATATATTTTTTTTATGTTATTCGATTAATTCATTATATTATTATATAAAATGTATTTAAGAACACTGATATTAATTTTTTTTATTCAAAAAATCCTAGGTCATGTTTTCTTCTCCCTATATATATTCCTATGAGATAATATGCACTAAATATTAAAACATATAATTAATGAAAGACAAAAAATATCCTAGAAACTTTAACAAAAGGAAAAAAAAAAAATATCATTGTCATTACTGTCAAAACAATAAAAATTATTAAATTATACGGAGAAAAAAAAAACATTAACAAAAGAGTAAGCAAGAAAAACAATTAAATTATTATTATTATTATTATTATTGTGTTAAGTACAAAATTAAAATTCGAAGACAAATTTTTTTTATGTTATCCGATTTATTCATTATATTATTATATTAAATGTATTTAAGAACACTGATATTAATTTTTTTTATTCAAAAAATCCTAGGTCATGTTTTCTTCTCCCTATATATATTCCTATGAGATAATATCCAATAAATATTAGAACATATAATTAATGAAAGACTAAAAATATCCTAAAAACTTTAACAAAAGGAAAAAAAATAAATATCATTGTCATTACTGTTAAAACAATAAAAATTATTAAATTATACGGAGAAAAAAAAAATATTAACAAAAGAGTAAGCAAGAAAAACAATTAAATTATTATTATTATTATTATTATTATTATTATTATTATTATTATTATTATTATTATTATTATTATTATTATTATTATTATTATTATTATTATTATTATTATTGTGTTAAGTACAAAATTAAAATTCAAAGACAATTTTTTTTTATGTTATCCGATTTATTCATTATATGATTATATTAAATGTATTTAAGAATATTGATATTATTTTTTTTATTCGAAAAATCCTAGGTCATGTTTTCTTCTCTCTATATATATTCCTATGAAATAATATTCAATAAATATTAGAACATATAATTAATGAAAGACTAAAAATATGCCACAAACTTTAACAAAAGGAAAAAAAATAAATATCATTGTCATTACTGTTAAAACAATAAAAATTATTAAATTATACAGAGAAAAAAAAACATTAACAAAAGAGTAAGCAAGAAAAATAATTAAATTATTATTAATATTTTATTATTATTATTAATATTTTTATTATTATTATTATTATTATTATTATTATTATTATTATTATTATTATTATTATTATTATTATTATTATTATTATTATTATTATTATTATTATTATTATTGTGTTAAGTACAAAATAAATATCATTGCTATTACTGTCAAAAAAATAAAAATCATTAAAAGATTTAGGACCGAAACGAAACTGAAATGTATAATAAATTTGCATATAAGGATAAAATTGAAAGAAATCAAACTTTGATACTGAAAATATTAAGGATTTATAATAATTTTGCATGGAAGGATGAAATTGAAATCAATGTAAACTTTGATACCAAATAAATTTCGAATTCCAGGCCAACCCATAAAATTAAAAGAATGAGGACCGAATTGGAACTCCAATATATAATCAATTTCAATTGAGGGACGAAATTGAAAGAAATTAAAACCTATATAATAGCATTAAGGGCAATAATAACAAATCAAAACGTTCAGGGACTGAAATGAATTTTGGCAAAAAACAATTTAGCTGACGTCAGCTGGCGCAGGCAGAAGAGAGAAAGGGGGGGTGAAAATTCAAAGGACCATTGACACGTATCCGGACATAATCGTGACACACGCGCTGCCCCATGTGGAAGAGAACATGCCGGAAAATCATCCTAGACGCCGGTTGGTTATTTTTGGACGCCTTATGAAGCCGCACGCGCCGTCCGAAAAACGCGTGGGCGCTGGAACGGACGGCGCGTCGCGTGACGCGCCAACAGTTTCGGCGAAAAAAAAAATTAAAAAATTGGCTAATTACCGTAAGGTCCCTCATCCCCAGGGCGTGTTTTTGTCGTTATCGGGGGGCGAATTCGTCTCTGCACTGTTTAGTCTAATGTTAAAAAAATAAAAAAACCGGTCGGCCGAGCCGGACCGGTCCGGACGGGGCTGGTCAATGACCGTCCAGCCCCCGAAAAAGACGGCGTTTTTTGTCTTTTTCGGGGGCTAATTTCGTGCATACACTGTTCATTTAAGAAAAAAAAAAAAAAGCAAACCAACAGCCGCGAAGCACCGAGACTTATTGCCAATGAACAGTGGCAATGAGTCTGGTGCTACAGGAATCTACAGTAAATGTGCGATGCCTTTTAGTTTTTTTGTTAATTTCTCGAAAAAACAAATAAAATAAACAAGTGGAAATTTGAGTAAACCTGATCTGAGTTAACTCTTCTCTCGATCCTTGATTACCTGCTCTACTTTTTTTTTCCCCTTCCTTTCCCAAAACGCGATGGGAATTTTAATCGTTTTTTTCCTTTCTTTGATTATCATTGTAGCTCGGTCAGATAAGAACAAAGATGGGAGGGGACAGTAAAGGAGCGTGGAGCTTTGGACACGTGGTTCAATGAAGTTTGAGCTATAAGCTATATGTATATACTAGGCTAGATGTCCATGAAAAGCAAAAATCAAAAGCCAATTATTTGCAAATAATAATAAAAATTATTGGTGTTATTTTTTTTTCCTGCGTATCATAAATATATGAATTGAGAATAAAAAACCGGTCTAATATATTAGACCAAAGTAATCCTATGATACGCATTAATATATATATGACTTGTTTGACCTGACACGCTAAAAGCAAACTAATTATCCTTTTTCAAATAACAATTTAATTAAATCTGAAACTAAATTGAAGAGTTTTTATTTTTTTTTGTTAAAATACAATAATAATTTAAGAAATAAATAGATGCTAGAGGGTGAAATATATATATATATATATATATATATATATATATATATATATATATATATATATATATATAAATATTAGCTTAAAGAAGAAGAAAAAAATGAACTTGACCGGATTTTCTAAACCTAAATTAATTTTCTAAGCTTGTAATCCATGAAATTTTAAACTAAGGTTCAACCAAAAAACTCAATTTTTAATTAATTTAATATTAAAAAATAATTTTTTTATAATAAATTTGCTAAAATAAACAAAAAACACAATTAAAAAAATGAAAATCAATTTTTTTCAGGAACAACAAAAATGATGAAATTATATATATAAAAAATATAAAAACTATCTTAAATAAAATAAATATATTAATAAAAAATAGAAACTAAATTTGAAATTTGAAAAAATTGAAGGAGAATGAAATTGAAATAAAAAAATTATAGTCTATTTCAAATAAAACAAATAGTAATCCAAAAAATATGGATCAAATCTTAATGGAAAACACATTGAATGAATATTTCAAAATTCTAGAGGGTTAGACACGAAAACTAGATAAAGAGAAAAGATGGGAAAAAATCATGATACCAAATCAAGATTAGTAAGCCACACAAAATGTCAAGGGATGAAGAAGCCATTGAGTTGAGACAATTCAAGTATCATTCTGAAAGTCATACTTTTTTATACATTGTCTGAATAGCATAGAAGCATTTCACATGTATTAATTTTTTTTTCAAAACAATATTTATATTTATTAAAAAAATTAAATTGTCCTTCAATCAATTTGGTTATAATAATAAAAAACTAGGATGAAAAGTGAAAAAAACCTTGGATTTCAGTTAAATCAATTTTATTTTTAAAGGTAATTAAAAAATTTTCCATGCTTAATAAAATAATAAAAAGATTGATCTATCCCAATCAATCTCATAATGAGTAAAGGACAACGTAAAAAGATTAATTTATCAC
Source organism: Salix brachista (assembly GCA_009078335.1). Classification (NCBI taxonomy): domain Eukaryota; kingdom Viridiplantae; phylum Streptophyta; class Magnoliopsida; order Malpighiales; family Salicaceae; genus Salix; species Salix brachista. The sequence goes on along the minus strand of CM018581.1, from coordinate 9,002,369 downwards.
CCTAATCCAGCTATATCTTTAAGAAGAAAAACCTGGATAAGATGAGTTGGCAGCAGCAAGAACAGAAACCAACAGCACGAGTTGAAGCAAACACTGCCATTCTCGATCGACAAGGATTGGATATCAAGGGCCACAAAACAAGGATGAGCAGGGAGCAAGTTTCACAAACGGCATGAATGAAAATGATTGTTAATATAATAGTCATTGGAAGCTTACATGGTCATTAATTTCAAAGTTTATGAGATTAATCGAGATATATGCAAGCTAGCCCGAACACCCATATTAATAAAAAAAAAAGAATAAATTGGAACGTATCTTGATGTTTTAAATAAAAAACATTTAATTGCAATTGCAAATTGCACAAAATCTTTAATTTGCATCATCACTAACAATGGATGGAGGGATGGGATTGCCTATTATTGGTTTTATTTAAGCAATATTGATAGAGTTAAAAGGCTATGGCCTCAATTGATAAGAGACAAATTCGATAAAATTGAAAGGGCTTGAACTCAATTGATAATAGGGTAATCCTTAGGGACTAAATTGATACTTCACGTTTAAGAAACTATAATAGACAACAAGTTCATGGGCCCGCTACTTATCCTACCCATTTACTGTATCGCTCGAGGACATGCCACGTGGCATCTTGCTCAAAACAATTCATCCACTGCGTATTCTATCAAACGCCACCCCCACCTTTAGCGCCGCCAACTCTAGAGGCCCAACTAACCGCTTTTCTCATATACCTCCGTAAACTAAAAATCAAACCATGTCTGTTAAACTCTCTTCCTCTACTCTTCTTTCTTTATCACCGCCTCTCCCCCATGCGTACTATAGCCCTCCCCACCTTTCCATGTCTATCCTACGCCGCCTAGCTCCAAACCACCTAACCACACATCTAAGGCACCACCACAGGCGGCGTCTAGCCACAGCTGCCGCTGCAGTACGGCAAGACACATCAATCTGGACACAAGCTCCTCTCTACGAGATCGAACCAGCAGCCGAGTCACTCTTCCACGTGAGCATCGACGTCTCAGATTCTCCGGACCTCGTAGCTTCTCACACACGTGCTGGACAATACTTACAGCTGCGCGTCCCCGACGTGGAGAAACCTTCTTTCCTGGCCATCGCCTCGCCGCCGTCTTACGCAGCGGAAAAAGGTGCGTTTGAATTTTTGGTGAAGAGCATAGCGGGATCGACGGCAGAGCTGTTGTGCGGGCTTAAAAAAGGAGACGTGGTGGAATTGAGCCAAGCTTCGGGGAGAGGTTTCGAGATCGATCAAATTGAGCCTGCAGAGAAGTATCCTATCGTTCTGATTTTCGCCACTGGATCTGGCATCAGGTGCGATTTAATGGTTACTTGATAAGAAATGAACCTCTGAATTTTGCTAGCTTGATATGCTATCTACTCATTTCTGCTAGAATTTATTAGAAACTCTTATGTATAATATCAATCCGTTGAGAAAATGCAGCATGGGTAGTAGTCCTTGTCAGGTTCTTGAACATGTTTGCGTCCCCTTCGATGATTTATAAGACCAGATGATGCAATTAGAACCACCACTTGCACTATAGAGTATGCCATTTAGCCATCATTAGATGTTTCTTGTTTGGTATTTAGCAACCTCGCATCATTTCTCTTCAGAAAACGATCCTGGTTATGGCCATTGATTTCTGTGTACTTTATATATGCATTTAGATTGTGCATTTGTTTCTTGACTCGTACCATTTTCTTTTCGTTTTCTCCTGCAGTCCAATTCGATCTCTTATAGAGTCTGGGTTTAGTGCTGATAAAAGATCTGATGTGAGGCTGTATTACGGGGCTAGAAACCTTAAGAGAATGGCTTACCAGGTTTGCTTGCATCTTATTACTTTATGGTATATACTACTGTGGAATTACCATTTCTTGTCTGGTTGGTTTTGAACCTGGTGCTTCTTCCTCGTATAGGATAGGTTTAAAGATTGGGAATCTTCTGGTGTTAAAATTGTGCCAGTGCTCTCACAGCCAGATGGTAGGTGGACTGGTGAAAGTGGCTATGTACAGGTAGAACGTACATACATGCTATCCAAGGTTTTTGATGTGTAAAAACCCTAAATTAACACCTCTTCATGTCATTGTTTTTTTCAGGCTGCTTTTGCCAAGGCCAAGCAAATTTATAGCTCTACAGGCACTGGTGCTGTTCTCTGTGGGCAGAAACAGATGACTGAGGTTTGTTACTTCATTTATTTGTCAATGGTTATGTTCTCACATAATCTTTCTGAGCACATATTCTCCCTGCATTTGTAATTCCTAAAAATAAGTTGTTCATTCATTTGCCATGTTACTCATGATCTGACATTTGGCATAATTTACAAATAATAAGTTAGGAAGTTCTTGATTATAAAGTGCATCCTTTGCAATTGTGTTGGCATGTATTTTTTCTCACTTGCCCAAATCCTGAAAAATTAATGCAGATGATAGAATTGATGGAAAAAATCTTCAATATATGCCAGAACTTGCTGAAACGTTTTTTGACTATCAACCATGTAATCCTGCATCTTACCCTCTTTCTCCAACCCCTTCTTCTTTCTCCGGAAGCATTGACACTTGACACTTGATACTTGAAATAATTGATGTCCTTAGCTAACTAAATACATGCATTATAAATTGTTTAGACTATGAGGAAAAGAAAAATACAGTGCAGATCTTAAAAGCTTATATGATGGTTGTTATTTTGAGGAGCTTGATTTCTTAGCGGGGAGAGACTCTCTCCAAACCAAGAACCACCACGCGAGAAACACACTTTCAAGTTTGTTAACTAGTAGTTCTCCATTCCCCATACAAAGGCTCTGGGCTCCTCACCTTAACAAGTTGGCATTTACTTAGATCAGTTTGTCCCTTGTGCCAGGGAGCTGTTGTATAAAACAGCAATCATTTGGACAACATTTTGCAACGTTTTAGCTACTGGCTTGGCTGTGCTGTAGAGTAAAACAGTTGTTCATGGTGAGGAGATTGATTGGGTGGAGTGGCCCGAAAGAGTCTGTAGTTATGAACTGAAAGAGCAAGATTACTAATATAACATGTTTTTTGAAGGCAGCAAAACATTGTTTAATAATGTAGTGATAGCTGGTGAAGAATGAGTGATAATTTGCAGGCCCAGCTTGGCCTAGTAGGATAGCAGAGTACATCAGGGAGCTGTGTAATATACTTTTTGAAAATTACTCTGTTACAATAGTAAGAATGGTGCATATCAATTTGCAAAAATTGCTGTTGGTTGATGATGCTTTGGATAATTGCCCCTGGAATACTGCTCTTGCAAAACATGTAATTGTTGGGGGTGAACAGGAAAACTCTACTACTATTACTCCAAGCAAACTGTTTCAATTGAGAAGAAATCCATGCCACAGTGATTCAAATGACATAGATAATGCTGTTGATGTGCATAATTTGTGGTTTTCTAGTGGTTTGTTAATCTAGTGAATGAATAGTAATCCCACTTTTACTGTCTTTATTGTCTAGATTTATACGAGTAGCATTAATGTTGATTGCACTTTGCAGGAAATAACGTCAATTCTTGTGTCAGATGGAGTCTCGAGTGAGAAAATACTAAAGAACTTCTGAAAGTTAGAGACGGGGTTTATCCTGCTGTATTGTTTGTGGAGCAACAGTTAGTTGATAGTGATTCTTTATTCCAGCTGCTGGAGGTGAAATGTGCCGCTCAGCGAATAAAACCAGTTTTGGATATTTGGGGATCTTCGTTGTATGTTTAAATAGACAAATTAGAACTGCAAGCAGAGAAGCTACATGATCCATACCTATCAGGTTAAACCCTTAATTTATCTCAGAATTTCGTGTGATCTTGAATGATCCAAGAGTAGGGCATGGTGATGTGAATCCGTGTAACTTATTTTTATCATATTTATAAGAATGGCTTTTACATTATAATTTAAAATTAAGTCATAATTCAAAAACGAAATCTATGATCTCATGGTCTTAAAAAAATGCGAATTGTCCTAAGCATTGATCTTGGTTTTTCTGAGGTCTATAATTCATCATATGCCAAGCAAATGAACCTCATTTTTGTTTCGTGGCTTCACGCATGTCATCAATGGCAATCTTGTGTTGGTGATCACAAACCGTGCAAATGCATCCTGCTCTGATTGCTGAATGGTTTTCCAAGGACGAGCACTTTCGAGGCTCCACCTTCTGGTTGTGTTTCATGATGTTTTTGTAGGGTTCGTGCGATGCAGAGATGGATCTTTCACAGCCTAAAAAATGGCACACAACTGCCTCGAGAAGCATGAATCACAAAACCTGAAAAAATGAAGCAACTAGCAGACAAGTGCAAAAGCAAGATTTACGAACAGAAAGAATGAAGCAGCAAAATAACTAGCTGGTGAATTCTTGGTCTGATAGTTTGAATAAGTTTGATCAGTCATACAGCCTAAAATGGCAGTTCCAAGCGTCCAACAAATTTCAGTACGAATCAGAGTGAGCATCATCCACGAATGAGTTTTGTGCTCATCCATACCAGAGAGAGAGAGAGAGAGGGAGGGAGAGGGAGGGAGGGAGGGAGGGAGAGAGAGAAAGAGAGGGAGGGAGAGAGAGAGGGCGAGAGGGAGGGAGAGAGGTATGACTCAGACCGGTGATGGTGGTGTTTGTGGTGCCTTAAATGATCTCTCTTTCTGATAACATCGTTGTCTTCATCACTAGATTCTGATTGCCGTCGAAAGCATCAAACTAGTCTGATCTTGAATTGCAACGATGCCCTTGTCTTGAATGGTTTCTCTTCCTTGTCTCTCCTACAGAATCAGACTCAAAACCATTGGCTTTCTTTTCTTTTCCTGATTCCTTACATTGGCTTGACACTGATGACTGTCTCATTGGCTTTCTTTTCGTTTCCTGATTCCTTACACTGCAGTTACACAGCTCTTATTAGTTGAAAGGATCTCCTGATGTGCAGATTAAGAATTCAGAAAGGATGTCTAAAACTGAAAATCGAATTGTTATAGTTTCCCAGGCCAACTTGAAACAGCCATCGATAGTTTCTTTCCCTTGAATCCAGTTCCCCCCCCCCCCCCCCCCCCCGTTTTCCGTACATTTGTAACTTTTATATAATAGAGGTCTAAAATAATAACATACGGGTTTCTTTTAGAAACTACAAGTATTTAAGCTTCAAAGCTCTCGTCAGCTCAACAAATAAATAAATAAATAAATAAAAGCTAACCTTTTATCAACTAAAAAAACCGTCGATCACAGAAATTCGACAAAATGAACACGTGATATTATATTATTATTATTATTAGAGCTAACATTTTATCAACTAAAAAAACCGTCGATCACAGAAATTCGACAAAATGAACACGTGATATTATATTATTATTTTTTTTAAAAAATGGTTTTAGCTAACAGCTAACAAAGAAGAAAGATTGACAATAAAAGAAAATCATAACCTAAGCCCTGGACTCTAAGTTACTTAACCAATCAAAATAAAAGGAAAAAGAAAGAAAGTGAAGATAACCTTGAATATACCTTAAGTGTCTGTTTGATATTGTGATTGATGTTAAAAAAAAATAGTTTTATAAAAAATACTTTTAGTTAAGGTTCATAACTGAAATTGAAGTGTTTAGTTAAAATTATGGTTGAGTTTAAAGTTTAATAAAAAACAATTTTATGTGTTTGATTACTATGTTTTTCATATTGTTGTCAACTTGTGAAATTATTTTAAAAGACACACACGCACACACATATTGTTTTTTAAAATGTTATAGATTTAATAATTATAATAACATAATGTAATTAATAATTCAAGTAATTCATATATTTGTTTTTATTATTTCATCAAACTACTTGCAATGTCATCACGAACAAAATCTTTATTCAAGATTTCATGTCATTTCTTTTTTGTTTTTAACAATTATTCAAGATCTTAATTATCACTTTTTTATTTTCTATAATTATTCAAGACTCCATGTCATTTCCTTTTTTGTTTTTATCAATATTCAAGATCCTAATTATCATTTTTTTGTTTTCTATAAATTATTCAAGATCCCAATTATCACTTTTTTGTTTTCTATAAATTAATCAAAATTCCATGTCATTTCCTATTTTATTTTTATCAATTATTCAAGATCTCAATTATCATTTTTTTGTTCTCTATAAATTATTTAAGATTCCAATTATCATTTTTTTCATAAATTATTGAAGATAAATGTGAGCATTTTTTTTTTTTTTTGTTTTTATCAATTATTCAAGATTCCAATCATCATTTTTTTTTTATCAATTATTCAAGATCTCATTAATCATTTTTTATTTTCTAAATTATTGAAGATTAATGTGATAATTTCCTCCCTTTTTTTTATCAATTATTCAAGATTTCAATTGTCATATCCCCCCTAAATTATTGAAGATAAATGTGAGCATATCCTTTTTTGTTTTTATCAATTATTCAAGATTTCATTATCATTTTTTTATCAACTATTCAAGATCCCATTAATCTTTTTTTTCTCTAAATTATTGAAGATAAATGTGAGCATTTTTTTTATCAATTATTCAAGATTCCAATTATCATTTTTTTTTATTTTTTATGAATTATTCAAGATTCGAATTAAAAAATTTCCCCCCTAAATTATTGAAGATAAATGTGAGCATTTCCTTTTTTGTTTTTATCAATTATTCAAGATTCCATTATCATTTTTTTTTATCAATTATTCAAGATCCCATCAATCATTTTTTTTCTCTAAAAATTATTGAAGATAAATGTGATCATTTCCCTTTTTTGTTTTTATCAATTATTCAAGAACTCAATTATCTTTTTTTTTTTATCAATTATTCAAGATTCCATTTATTTATCACTTTTTTTTGCTTTTTATAAAATATCAAGAGGTCCATTATTTATGGATAGTTACATTTAACATAATTTTGGTTTATAAACAATATCATGTGCTTAATATTCTTAACAATCTTTTTATTCACGAGTACAATCAAACATTCTTATTTTTTTTTTTGAAAAAAACATTTATGATAAATAATAACATTTAAACATAATATTATATGTTTACGAAAAATAATTTCTCTTAAAACATTACAATCACTCAATACAAAATTTGTAATAGATAAACTAGCGCTCCACAAATACTTTCTTACATTACAATCCGACTGAAGACAAATATAAAAACCGAACACTCAAACAAAGTCATGCCATTGTAATTATGCGTTTCTACTTCGAGCATACATTCGTTGAAGCCATTTCAATTTCTATTCAGGACTTCTCATGCTATACCACATTTCTTGCTTTCTTCGCAAACATAGATACTTTGTAGCGAAGTCATGAAAAAAATCATCATCAACTGACACTCTAGGTGTTGAATGGAGCTCAACTATAACTTCAGGAATACTACAACCTGGTCGATCCATACGCACAAAAGTGGAATCACTCTTAGCAGACATGCTTTCAATAAGCTGATCCCACTTTGAAAGCATTTGAACGCTAATTCCAGATAAATTTTTCTTTCCAGCTCTTGACTTAGGGTGCTCTTTTCTTTTCTTTTGCTATTATTTCTTGTGTTGCTATTGCTCAACATATGCACCCGCCAACCTTTCGAGTAATATCATTTGCAAAATTCAGAAGAGCATCCTCCTCAGAATCACCGCTTTTTTCTTCCAAATCAACGCCTTCCATTTTGACATTGCTTGTGCCCAAATCAATTTCATTGCCACCAAGTATGCCTGACGATGGTGCCCATGCATATTATCTAGTAGCGATTACTCTAGAGTACATTCTATAAAACTTTAACTTCAAAGATGGCTTAATATCGACATGTCTGATTTTTTTAGCTCCTCTAATTTCCTGTAAAATAAAAACATATCGCTATTTAGTTTTCTTGTAATATTTTTTTTATAAAATATAAAGAAAGATATGGAATAGTTAGTTTGACAAAAAAATTATCTGAATTTTTTATTTTCACCACTCATTGCTAGTTGTTATTGTAGTTAATTCATTACTCCAATCCATACCAGTTTTAGCAATCCCGAAACGGCATGCCCTAATTCATTATATTTTTTTTTTGCTTTTTAATTTTTTTCATATATATAATTAATTAATTATATATGAACAGTACAATTCTAAAATGGCATACCAAAATATTTTATATAAATAGTAAAAATAAAATGACAACCAAAAGTGTATTGATAACCTTGCTTGAAACAGCCATCGATAGTTTATTTCCCGTGAGTCCAGTTTTTGCCCCCGTTTTCTGTACATTTAGTAACTTTTATAAAATAGAGGTTAAAATAGTAACATACGAGGTCTAAGAGTATTTAAGCTTCAAAGCTCTCATCAGCTCAACAAATAAATAAATAAATAAATAAATAAATAAATAAATAAATAAGCTAACATTTTATCAACTAAAAAAACCGTCGATCACAGAAATTCGACAAAATGAACACGTGATATTATATTATTATTATTATTTTAAAAAATGGGTTTGGCTAACAGCTAACAAAGAAGAAAGATTGACGATAAAAGAAAATAATAACCTAAGCCCTGACCCTAAATCACATAACCAATCAAAATAAAGGGAAAAGGAAAGCAAGTGAAGATAACCTCGAAAATAGACTAAAAAGAGAAAAAGAAGAGCTTTCAGTACTGTTTGGTAGTTGCCTACCTGCCTCCTGCCTCCTGCCTCACCCGTGCCAGCTACTTTAGGGGTTGTTTGTTTTTTGGATTATAAGTATAATATAAATATTTTTAGTCTAAGTATAATATAAATATTGTTTGAGTCAACAATATATTTTTTCATTATGATTTTAATTTAAATAAATACAAAATACTGAGGTGACTATTATAAATTATTATTTTGATTTATTTTTAATGAAAAAAATAGTTGTAACCTTAATGTATTTTTTATTTTTTGTGTAAAATTTACATTCGTTCTTAATATATATCGAACATTTGTTAAGAAAATCTATTGAAAAAAAACTAAAAATGAATAAGAAAAACAATTTTAATACATTTTTAGTTTTCTTGTGTATTCAAGAACGTACGTCCCCTGGATGAGTGTAAGGGACTGTCTCCCTTTCTGCTTCTTTTGTACCTGATATTGAACATCGTGCAATTTCAGAAGCCAGACTCGAAAGTTTTCAATGGTGTTTAGAGCCTCCCATTACAGGAAAGGCCGGTGTTCCAGCTACTATATGTGGCCGGGTTATTGAACGGAATTATGTGGTCAGCAGCGACAATATACGTATTGATTTAAGAATATATAGAACATGATGTTGGAAATACAGCAGTAACAGAGGAGAGGATTGGAGGGTTTAGGTTGCACACTTAGATTTTTGGTAGAATACAATACATTAAGAAATGGTACTCTCACATCTTTTCATTATGAAATTCATACAATATATATAGACATTATAAAATGTCTTTTACAATCTTCAAAGTACTTAATTAATATTGAGACTCTTCAATACTTACTCTAGATTCATAGTACTACTAGATTCATAGTATTTTTAGATTCATAGTATTTCTAATGTGGATAGTAATTCATTGTACTAACTTCAATACACTTAATATTGATAAATAAGTTTAATAACTAACATTCTCCCCTCTTAAACTTGTTTCATCAATCTTCACGATTCCAAGCTTCTTCTGCAGATAACAAAAAACTTCAGTCTTCAATGGCTTTGTAAGAAAGTCAACAATTTGTTCATGAGTGTTGACATGAACTAACTCCACATCGCCTTCTTTTATGTGCTCTCTAATAAAATGAAATTGGGTATCAATATGCTTTGAACGTTCATGATGCACTGGATTCTTTGCAAGAGCTATAGCAGACTTGTTATAAACGAAAATTCTTATGGCTTCACTTTATTTCTGTTGCAGATCTTCCATCAGTTTCCTTAGCCATATTGCATGACACACACATGATGCAGCAACAATGTATTCCGCTTCACACGTGGATAATGCAACGATAGATTGTTTCTTAAATGTCCACGTGAACGCTGTTTCTCCTATGAAAAATATAAATCCAGTTGTGCTTTTCCTGTCTTTTAAGTTTCCTACCCAGTCACTGTCACTATAACCTGTAATTTCAAGATTCTGTGAAGGTGAATAAAATAATCCATAGCTTGTTGTTCCTTTAATAAAACGAAGGATCCTCTTTGTTGTCTTCAAGTGTGAACTCCTTGGCTTCTCCATGTATCTGCTAACCAAGCCAACTCCAAACATAATGTCTGGTCTGGTACAAGTTAGATAACGCAAACACCCCACAATACTTTTGTAGTATGTAAGATTAACTAAATCTCATTCTCCTTCTTTAGTTAACCTCATTCCATACTCAACTGGATTGTCTATTGGATCACAATTTTCCATAACAAATTTCTTCAACACCTCTGTTGCATACTTGGCTTGAGAAACCAAAATACCACTACTGCACTGCTTCACTTCTAATCCCAGAAAATATGCCATGAGACCAAAGTCTGACATTTCAAATTCCTTCACCATAGATTGCTTGAATTATTGAATCATAGTAGGATCATCCCCTGTGAAAAGTATATCATCAACGTATAAGCAAACAAACATTATTCTACCTTGTAAGCTTTTCTTCACATATAATGCATGTTCATAAGGGCATATTGTGAATCCCTTCTGAGAAAGATAGCCATCAATTCTTGAGTTCCATGCTTTTGGTGCTTGTTTAAGCCCATAAAGAGATTTCTTCAATCTATAGACCTTTTCTTCTTCTCCTTTTACCACAAAATCAACTGGTTGTTCAACATATACTTCCTCTTTAAGGTTGCCATTCAAGAATGCTGACTTTACATCCATCTGAAATATCTTCCATCTTTTTTGTGCTGCTAGTGAGATCATCAATCTTATTATTTCCATTCGAGCTACTGAAGCAAAAACATCTTCATAATCTACTCCATATCGTTGCTTGTACCCCTTCGCTACTAATCTGGCTTTATGCTTTTCAATTTCTCCTTCTACATTCTTCTTTGTCTTCAAGATCCATTTTACTCCTATTGCATTATGTCCTTCGAGAAGTGCAGTCAATTCCCATGTATTATTTTTCCGAATGGAATTGATCTCCTCCTCCATTGCTTTCTTCCACCTGTCTTCCTGATATGCTTCTTCAAATGTAATAGGATCATTTCCTGAAAATAGGCAAAGCATGCTAACATCATTAAGATCCATTCTTTCCGTTACATCATAAATCTCCTGTATGCTCTTTGTCTTTCTTGTTGAACTTGAAGGACTAGTTGGGTAGCTAGTTGATAGAGCTGGAGCTATCATGATATCTCCTTCATCATTCTGAATATGTTCTTCATCTACAATCAGTTTCTGTAGCTGATCCTCAAAACTCCAGTTCCATTCTTGCTCTTCATCAAACCTCACATCTCTTGACATGATCACCTTTTTTGTCAATGGATTGAACAATTTATAACCATACAAATTTTCTCCATATCCCACTAGTATGCATTTCTGACTTTTATCTTCAAGCTTAGTTCTCTTTTCTTCTTGAATTTTGGCATAAGCAATACTGCCAAAAATTCTCAGATGATCGACTCTTGGTTTCTTCATGCTCCAGGCTTCTTCTAGTGTAAGCATATGAAGTCTCTTTGTTGTAAATTTGTTCAACAAGTACACAGCACATACAACTGCATCTCCCCAAAACTCTTTTGGACAATTTTTTTCTTTTCGCATACATCTAACCATGTTCATAATAGTCCTATTTTTTCTCTCCGATACCCCATTCTGTTGTGGAGTCTGTGGCATTGTAAGCTGATGAGCTATACCATTTTCCTTACAACAAACATCAAAAGCATGAGAAACATACTCTCCTCCCTTAACAGTTCTTAGGCTCTTTAACTTGCATTCACTTTGTTTTTCTACTAAGTTTTTAAACTCCTTAAACTTACTCAACACTTCTTTCTTTTCTTTTAGCACATATATCCATGTCTTTCCACTAAAGTCATAGTAAAAGTGAGAAAATATTTGCTTCCTCCTATTGAAGTAGGCGAAATAGGCCCACACACATCTGAATACACCAATTCTAGAGGCTGAGATGCTCTTGAACTCTTCTTTGGAAAAGACTTTCTGTGTTGCTTTCCCATTACATATACTTTACACAAGTTGTTTGTATGCTCTAGTTTTGATATTTCCAGAACCATTTTGTTTTTCTCCATCAGCATCAGTGATCCGCAGTTCAGATGTCCATATCGCAAATGCCACAAATTCTTCATGTTGGATATTTCTACCTTGAAACAATTTGACAAATATATATTCAAGTCTAGAAGAAACATCCTGTTTCTGGTCGTCTTAAATGAAGCAATCAGAGCTCCAGACTCATCAAAGATCTTCAAATTCTTGTCATTCATCTGCACTTCAAAGCCTTTCTCCAGAAACTGCCCCAAACTTAAAATGTTGTTCTTCATGTCTGGAACATAAAACACTTTTGTTATGAAATTATAAGGATCTTGCCTCTTCCTTCAATTGGCCTTTGAGAAAGATCTCCAAAGGTAATTTTACCCTTATAACTTTCATAGACATCAACAAAAGCTTCCTTCATGCCACACATATGATTTGATGCTCCTGTGTCTAAATACCAGGTGCTGGAGTTGCTGCCATCAAATTCTCCACATGCCAACAGTAATGAAGGTTCTTCCGAATCACTCACTTTCTCAGCAAAGTTTACATTCTTGTCTTCAAATTTGTATTGTGAACAATCTGAAGCAAAATGACCATACTCCTTGCAATTATAACATTGCACGCTTGCATTATTATTTCTCCAGTTTGAATATCCTCCACGACTTCCTCCTCTGTTTCTACCTCTTCCTCTAACATTGAAGTTTTGATTTTGTGCTCCATGAAACTCTTGATGTCTATATGATCTTCCTCCTCTTCCTCTTCTATGCAGGAGCCTTCCTCTCTGGAATGCTCCTCTACCAGATTCACTAGCATTCTTCAAAGTTAATTGTGTCTGCAAAGCATGTTCAAGAGATCTTCCTTCTCTTCTATCAATTTTCTGCTCATGGGCCTATAGAGATCCCATTAACTCTTCTACTATCAGATGTCCTGAATCCTTTGATTCTTCAATTGCTACAACCACATGATCAAACTTTGAATCCAGTGATCTCGGAATTTTCTCCATCACACGAACATCATCAATATTTTCACCATTCCTTCTCATCTGGTGAACCAAAGAGATTACTTTTGTGAAGTAATTTGAAACTGTCTCATTAGTTTCTTTATTCAACTTCTCAAAATTTCCTCTCAATGCTTGTAAGCATACTCTTTTTGTTTTTTCAACTCCACTGTAAGTCTTGCTAAGCATTTCCCATGCCTCCTTTGACATCTTTGCTGGTGCCACCATCTCAAGAGTTGCTTCATCAAGTCCTTGATAGATCGTGAATAACGCCTTATTCTCTTTCTTCCTTGATTCTCTCATCGCTTGTCTTTCTGCATTGCTCATCACTGCATCTTCTCTTGGTTCAGTATAACCATCTTCAACTAACTCTCATAACTCTCGTGATCTAAGTAGTGCCTTGTATTGAATACACCACAAATCATAGTTTTGTTTGGTAAGGCGGGGAATATGGAATTGAGAATTGTTGTTGTTGGAGGTCATATCTACTCTCAAGCTCTGATACCAAATTTGTTGGAAATACAGCAGTAACAGAGGAGAGGATTGGAGAGTTTAGGTTGCACACTCAGATTTTTGATAGAATACAATACATTAAGAAATGGTACTCTCACATTTTTTCATTATGAAATTCATACAATATATATAGACATTATAAAATGTCTTTTACAATCTTCAAAGTACTTAATTAATATTGAGACTCTTCAATACTTACTCTAGATTCATAGTACTTGTCGCACGTCGCCGCGCGGCGTCCCGGGGAGGGATCCTGGCTCTCGCGATGGAGTTGAGAAGGAGTCGCCACCTGGCTATTGAGGGTCGCTAGGAACACCCGATTTGTACTGGTCTGCTCAGAGATTCAAAGGTAAGGGACTGGTTGCGTATAGGGAAGGTATTAGCACCCCTAATACGCCTTACCTGAGGTAAGCTGCATTGTCTATTTTGATGTGATTTAAAATGCTTCAACAAGTCGTATTTATTCACAAAAAATGTAAAAATGAAAAAAAGAAATTGATCACCGCTTAGAAAAAATCTTATGGATTTTATTGATGATTATCATCCCCGCCGAATATTTTGGATATTAACCCCTTAGAATTTATTTATCCAAACACCGAAAAGTGAATAATAGCATATTATTCCCGCCGAATATTTTGGATAAGATTTATTTATCCAAACACCGAACGGTAAATAATAGCATATTCCCCCCGAATATTTTGGATTTTAACCCCTTAAGGTTTATTTATCCGAATACCGACAGTGAATAATAAATTCCCAAAAAATAATATTTTTATATTTTTGAAATATTGGTCAATACTCTTTTGATTTTTACAAAGAAAACACATTTTTTATTTCATTTTATATTTCTTTTTTTCCTTAACAAAACAACATAACATTGAATAAATAAAACATAACACACACACCCACACAATCTATTTTTCATTCATTTTTCATCACATTTTAAAAGTAAAATACAACTCACACACACATTATCTTTTTCATTTCCTTTTCATTACATTTCACAAATAACAATTAAAATACAATAAATTCAAATAAAACACATAAACATAAAGAAAAATACAAAAAAAAGGCTCATGAACAGTGACGGGATAGTGGCAGCAGTGCAGAATGGCTGGGCGGCGCGTCTTCCCACGCGCCACCGTCACTGGCGGCGCGTGGTTCCACGCGCCGCCGGTGAACAGTAACCACGAGGGAGACCAACAGATCCGCTCCTTCACTTTTCCCTCTCGTCGGCGGTGACTTCAACGCGACCTGCAAAGCACAAAAAAAACACAGAAAACCAACACAAGCGAGGCAACTGGGTTGCTCTCTCTTCTCGGTCCCTCCTTCTTCTTCTTCTTCTACTTGTCTCCCTCTTCCAGATGGCCGGAGCTCCAAGGTAAACTGCGGACACGAACAACACATCACACAGCAAACACACAAATCAATTTCATTTTTCCCTTTCAAAGTTCGGGTCTGTTCTTCTCGGGTCAACTCAAATCTCGGGTCTGTTCTTAGACTTGTTCTCTCTCGGCTTCAAATGGCAGGTAGACTGCTTTGCCCAAGGTGAGGGCTGCTGTTGATGGTGGTTGCTGCCATGGAAGAGGCTGGGTTGCCGTGAAAGGGGCTGTCGGCGCTGAGGGGCTGGTGAAAAATGGAACAGGGGCGGCTGAACTGGCTTCTTCCCCTTCTCTCCCACTGGTGGTGGTTTTTAATGGCTGCCTGCAAAGAACAACGAAACAAGCAACACAAACAAACATACAAAAATCAAATCGGTTCTTCTCTTCCCTAGTCTCGGTTTTTTTCGGTTTGCCCTTCAAGTGCAAAGGGAATGCCAACAATGAGGGGCTGCTGTCGTGATCTGACAAGGAGACTGAGGAGAGGAGAGCGATGGGGCTGTTGGCCGAAGAAGGAGAGGAGGAAGAAAATGGGTCTGCTGGGCAAGTGGCTGACGGCAAGGAGGAGAGGACAGTGGAGGTCTGGTCGGAGAAGAGAGTGAGGGCAGGCTTGGGCTGTAAGGGTTGTTGTTGCCGAGAGTGGAAGAGAAAGAAAAGGAGCAGGGGAATGGGGGTTACAGCTGGAGAAGGGGAGGAAAGGCCATGGGGGCTGCTCGCCGGAGAGGAGAGTGGATCGGGAGAAAAGGGAATGGGAGGGCTGCAGCTGCCCTCAAGGGGGCTGGCGGCTGCAGCCCTTGAGAGGAAAAGATTTTTTAGGGTTTTTGTGATTTTAGGGTTTTGGGTGTGAGTCCGGGTATAATTTTTTTGGTCCTCATTTCTTGTGGCCATGCACTCTATTTATAGAGTTTTCAAAGGCGAGATTCCAAACACAGCCCTCAGCTTGCGTGCTTGTTTCAATTTGATCCTTCATTTCCAATTTGTACGATTTGACCCTGCATTGACTGTTAAATTCTCAATTTATTCAATTTTGCCCCCGTAACAAAATATTTTTGGATTTTTGTCTTTTTTTTTCTATTTTTTTCTTTTTCTTCCGAAACACAAAAATAAGTAGGTCAAAATTTGGGTAGCAACAGATGCCCCCTCTTTACAATGCTTACGACTAAAGTCTTGCAAAAGACTTTAAATAGTAAGCGTTGTAAAGAAAAAATAGAATTGTGGGGATGGTCTCATTATGATGGGTGACCTACCCAGATAAAAGAATAGTTAGGAGGGTCTCGATAGTGACGGGTGACCTACCCGGGTCTGATTATGACGGGTGACCTGCCCGGGTTAGTAGAGTCTCGATAGTGACGGATGACTTACCCGGGTCTGATTATGACGGGTGACCTGCCCGGGTTAGTAGAGTCTCGATAGTGACGGATGACTTACCCGGGTCTGATTATGACGGGTGACCTGCCCGGGTTAGAAGAGTCTCGATAGTGAC
The DNA here is from genome assembly GCA_009078335.1 of Salix brachista. Taxonomy (NCBI): domain Eukaryota; kingdom Viridiplantae; phylum Streptophyta; class Magnoliopsida; order Malpighiales; family Salicaceae; genus Salix; species Salix brachista. The sequence continues at coordinate 8,985,870 of CM018581.1, read as the reverse complement.
GGATGACTTACCCGGGTCTGATTATGACGGGTGACCTGCCCGGGTTAGTAGAGTCTCGATAGTGACGGATGACTTACCCGGGTCTGATTATGACGGGTGACCTGCCCGGGTTAGAAGAGTCTCGATAGTGACGGATGACTTACCCGGGTCTGATTATGACGGGTGACCTACCCGGAAAAGATGGGGTCTCAATGGTGACGGGTGACCTGCCCGGGTCTCATTATGACGGGTGGGGTCTCAATGGTGACGGGTGACCTGCCCGGGTCTCATTATGACGGGTGACCTGCCCGGATTAGAAGAGTCTCGATAGTGACGGATGACTTACCCGGGTCTGATTATGACGGGTGACCTACCCGGAAAAGATGGGGTCTCAATGGTGACGGGTGACCTGCCCGGGTCTCATTATGACAGGTGACCTACCCGGAAAAGATGGGGTCTCAATGGTGACGGGTGACCTGCCCGGACTAGATGGGGTCTCAATGGTGACGGGTGACCTACCCGGGTCTCATTATAACGGGTGACCTACCCGGTGGAAGATGAAGGAAGAGGGTCTCATTATACTGGGTGACCTACCCGGATGAAAATGGAGGTGAGGGTCTCATTATAACGGGCGACCTACCCGGTTGAAAAATGATGAAGATGGGGATGCAATGCATGATGATGCATGTATACTTACCTGAGAAATATAGGTCCCCTTTCTTTGATGCTTCATTGTCATAAGATGTCTTTGTCTAATCTCCAAAGCTTTGCTGTCATTCATCCACCGAACTTAAGCACATTGCTTATTCTGGGCCATCTGCGATGATCTCTGCTCTCATTGTTTATCAAGTCTGACCTTGCCCCCCAAGTGTAGTGTTGCTTGATTCATCGTGAAAGAGTGTAACAAGTCATCATCTTTCTTGGGTTTTCTCAACAACAGCTCTTTGGTTTGCGGGTGTTCTGCTAACAATCATTGCAAGGCTTGCTAGTGCTGACCTCATCTTCGGCTGTCGATCAATCATGGAGTTTTTTCATCAATTGAATCATATTTCTTCTAGCATATGTCATCATCAACATTCATGCGATAGATTGTCAAGTCATCTAGAAATGCATCTAAACCTCATCGGTGCATGCTCCGTGTTATCATCCATAAATTTCTCTCAGCTCGTGAGAAAAGATGTACTGCTATCATCACCCACATTCATGCAATGAATTGTGCCTTGAACTGATGCAACTATTCGGCCATGCAATCTGAAACTCTTTGTCGTAGACTCAATTTCTTCTAAGCAAATTCTTCTTGTCTGTGCAAAGAATTATGATATTGTCATTAACGAGGTTTTTTCTGTCTCCCGTATTCATGCGATGAACTGAACCTTGAGTCGACTGGCTTCAAAGCAAATTATTCCTCAATCAATCTTGGTGGCTTGCATACTCTTCAATATTCATCAAAATGCACCCATGCGATATCATTTTAGAGACAAACAAATGCGCGAGTAAGCCGATATTTCAGAAATCTGAAGGTGCCCTTCAAATGCGATGTTAGTCTCAACCGCTGTTGGAGCTTCTTAAACCATCATTCTCTACTAAGCAATTCTGCCTTGAGTTGAATCTGCTGGTGCTCATTGATGAATTTCACTAAATCATTATTTGCTTGTGCTTCTTTGCCCCCAAGCTGATGTGAAATTATTTGGATTCCTATCAAGATCCACATTCTGGCCTCTGACTGCTGAGCTTTCCAATCAAGAACTGCCAATATCAAGGATTCTGCAAAATCCAGTCACTGTCTTCTTTGTTTGTAAATCTTTTTGTTCTGAAATTAAATCACCAATTTAAAAAATCATGTGCATCCAAAGTCTAATCATTGTAATAAAATCAAAGAGATGTCATTTGTTGAAAATCAAATTCGTTTGGTCAAATATCCAATACATGATATTCAATGCATGCAAATCTGTAATGTCTTGTATTTTGCAAACAGTAATTGACCCATTATGAGATTGAAATCGTCTTTTATGGGGTTTTTTTTTCTAATCTCTGATTTTAGGGTATGACATTTGATGGTACATGATGAAGTGATAATTTGTGGTTTTCAAACAATTAGAGCTGAGTAAAAACTTGAAGTTCAGTTGAAAAATTTGTCTCATTTTTCAGTACTTACTTTATCAATATGCATAACAACTTGCAACTTTTTCATGAAATTATAACCCTTCTGGACAAACTCTAGCAAATTTGAGAGCGCCACTTATCAGTTAAAATTGCTTGCTTGATCAAGAAGGACTTTTACAAGCATGTAATGAGGCTATGGTTCATGGCTATAAAAGAAAGGGATATTCATAGGCTCAAAAAGGTGTTTAAGGGTTTCAAAGACCTAGGATCACCATCATCTAGTCGTTAACTCCTTTTCTCTTGTTGTCTTTGTAGAAGAGACCACATCAAAATACGTTAATTATCTTAACGTGATTTTTATCAATCAACCAATGCTCTAAGAATCTCTACAACCATGTCATTCCTTTCATTGACAATTTCAACCTTAAAAGAGAAATACATAAAACCCGAATCATCATTTGTCATCTAATGTTATTTCATCTCTTGTTGCATTCAATATAGTCTAACAAAACAATTATGCACAATCTTCATTTGATGGATCAATTATCTTGAAGATTTGATAATCTTAATAACATTTCTTCCCATGTGAGGTTTGACCACAGATACCAACGGACATGGTGTAGTTCAATATTCTCTTTCTTTTTTTTCGTTTTTTTTTTTTTTTTTGAACTTGTCCTTAGCATTGACTCTAGGTTTTTGTCATGTCCTACCTCAACTTGATTGTTCTCCCATTTTGGGTTTTCATTCTTGAACATCCCCCTTTCTGTTGATTCTCATATTGTCACTGTATCCTCAAACTACAAATCTCTTATTTGCCCCTACTGTTTTTTTTTTGCCCCAGTGTATTTGCCCCCAGTGTGAGGGTGTGATCCATGTCGGGTGTTTTCAAAGAAATATAATATCAGGCTCAAATTGGGGTTAACAAGGGATACATATTTCAAGAATAGTGAAGGAAATAAACAAAGATGGCCTTTTGTCATTTCAAGCAAAATCGGTTTTAACTGATAAATTTTGACCTCGTCCAATGTAATGATTTGGACGTGCAAGAGTCATGATTCGCGGGTTCATAACTACCGAATCCATTACATGTCAATATGCATACCAATAAAGCTTAGTTCTATGATGTGGTTCAAAAACTCGGTGTATGGGCTCAAAAATTGTTCAGTCATCTGGTATTGGTCATCATGTCTTTTCATAAAAGTTGGGTCAATTATGCAATTAAAATACTTATAATTTTCAAAAATGATAAACTTTAAATTTTGCATGTTGGAGTTTGATCAAAATATTGTCAAAAATAAGAATGCAAACATCTCTTGATTTCAAAACAAAAAAAGACAAGGAAAACACATGCTTCAATGAACTGATGATTTAACCACAAAACAAAGTGATAGCCGATGAGATTCCATGAGAAAATTATTGACGATGCGACACTTTTCTCAGAGTTTCCAAACAATCTTATCTGAATTGTCACTGCTCATTGATCTCGCTTATGCTCGCGATGATTTATTGCTGACATTGTCGACGATAACATCCTCCACAAAACTTGACTTGCCTTTTGCAGATTAACTTCCACACTTGATTACTGAAATTCTTGCAACTATTCATCTCTCTCATCTGGATTATGTCGCAAAAAGAAGGCAATTTTTTATATGCTTCACCGCGCTCTTCATTAGACATAAGAAGTGAATCAAGCTTGGAAGCACTCTTGTCAAAACACCAAAGTGCGCAAATCATAAAAAATTTCATCATACAACGAAAAGACTCTTTTTGCGGCAAATTCGCTTCTTCGAGCAATGTAATCTTGCAGTGCACATGCTTTGACCTCTCAGATATCGGAATAGATTCAACAATCCCATATTAAGTTTCCACACTTGGGATGCTTTATCTTTGCTCGCAAAATAACATGGTCTAATGTGCATGGCGGCATAAAACTCCTTGATTGACAATGCCGCAAAAACTCCTTGATTGACAGTGCCGCAAAAACTTCACATGAACAGGAGAGAAATCAATTGATGCTTAAACGAAATGATGACTTCTTTGACTGATGCTTGCTTTCTGAAAATGGACTACTCGCACTCCCTCAAAAGAAAACCCGAATTTCCACAATCTCCATTGATGATTGCATTATCAACTTGCAGATAATATCTGGGCATATGTCTCACTTGATTTCACTAGAGAGCAGAGAACTTTGTTGTTGGCTTGCAGAAGAGACATGAATGACGGCTCTGTGTCGATATCAGTTCTTCTCAGCAATGTCAAATGTCCATGCCTCTTGACCCTTCGAAGGATGACAAATTGAGGGACCCCTATTTCAAAACTATGGGAATGCATATGCATGTTTTTTGGTTTTTTTGGTTTTTTTTTTTTTTTTTTTTTTTGACAAACTTGCCTTTTAAAGAGCGACACGTGGTCGTAACGACTGCACGCTAACAAAAACTGTGAGAATGCATGTTGAAATGTATATGCATGTTTTTTTTGGTTTTTTAGTATTATTTTTTCTTACAAACTCGCCCCTTAAAGAGTGATACATGGTCGTAACGACTGCATGCTAAACAAAAACTGTGAGAATGCATGTTGAAATGTATATGCATGTTTCTTGCTTTTTTTTTTTTTTTTTTACGGACGCCGCTCGAGGAGTGACACGTGGTCGTAACGACGACATGCTAAACAAAAATTGTGAGAATGCATGTGTGAAATGCATATGCATGTTTCTTTTTTTTTTTTTTTTCACAAACTTGTAACAATTGTATGATACACAAAAACTATGGGAATGCATGTTAAAATGCATATGTAATTTTTTATTTTTTTTTACAGACTCGTCTTTCAAGGAAGTGACACATGATTGTAACAATTGTATGATAAACAAAAATTGGATTCTTGCTTAAACCCTGCAATGCAAATTTCCTAAGCGATGGTTACTGTGTCACCCAAAATTCTTGAATTCAAAATACCTCGAGAAGAGTTTGTCTTAATACAAAACAGAATGAGGGGAGCATACACCCTAATGATTGGTTCTAATATTTGCACAACAAATGGTGAGTTTGCTACTTTGGTCTCTAAACAGGGTCTCTTGCTGTCCCAGTGATCACCCTCGTAAAGGCAATATGGGGTCTTAGCAGATAATGGGATGGCACGTATACCAACCACTACCATCTAAGCTCTCAGCGAAGAGTTGGGGTTTACACAAACTTCAACCTTGACTCAAGTCATAGGTAAGCTGCTAGTCCCCCACGTAACTTAAAGTTGCAAACCACAATGACGTAATTCAAATAAATGCATGAACATATGTACATATGCACGAAAATAAAAAATACGAAAAACTTGCTAAAAATAAACACAAAAAATCCATACAAATTGAAACAAATAAATCACATCAAAATATTCAAAGCTTAGTCCAATATTTTTTCAGAAAAAATACCGTCCCCAGTGGAGTCGCCATTCTGTCGCACGTCGCCGCGCGGCGTCCCGGGAGGGATCCTGGCTCTCGCGATGGAGTTGAGAAGGAGTCGCCACCTGGCTATTGAGGGTCGCTAGGAACACCCGATTTGTACTGGTCTGCTCAGAGATTCAAAGGTAAGGGGACTGGTTGCGTATAGGGAAGGTATTAGCACCCCTAATACGCCTTACCTGAGGTAAGCTGCATTGTCTATTTTGATGTGATTTAAAATGCTTCAACAAGTCGTATTTATTCACAAAAAATGTAAAAATGAAAAAAAGAAATTGATCACCGCTTAGAAAAAATCTTATGGATTTTATTGATGATTATCATTCCCACCGAATATTTTGGGATAAACCCCTTAGCATTTATTTATCCAAACATCGAAAAGTAAATAATAACATACTATTCCCGCCGAATATTTTGGATAAGATTTATTTATCCAAACACCGAACAGTGAATAATAGCATACTATTTCCCCGAATATTTTGGGTATAAACCTTTAAGATTTATTGATCCGAATATTAGTAGTGAATAATAACTTCTCAAAAAAAGATTTTTATATTTTTGAAATATTAACCAAATACCTTTTTGATTTTTACAAAGAAAACACATTTTTTATTTCATTTTATATTCCTTTCTTTATCAAAACAAACATAAAATTGAATAAATAAAACACAACACACACACCCACACAATCTCTTTTTCATTCCTTTTTCATCACATTTTAAAAATAAAATACAACTCACACACATTGTCTTTTTCATTTCCTTTTCATTACATTTCACAAATAACAATTAAAATACAATAAATTCAAATAAAACACATAAACATAAAGAAAAATACAAAAAAAAGGCTCATGAACAGTGACGGGATAGTGGCAGCAGTGCAGAATGGCTGGGCGGCGCGTCTTCCCACGCGCCACCGTCACTGGCGGCGCGTGGTTCCACGCGCCGCCGGTGAACAGTAACCACGAGGGAGACCAACAGATCCGCTCCTTCACTTTTCCCTCTCGTCGGCGGTGACTTCAACGCGACCTGCAAAGCACAAAAAAAACACAGAAAACCAACACAAGCGAGGCAACTGGGTTGCTCTCTCTTCTCGGTCCCTCCTTCTTCTTCTTCTTCTACTTGTCTCCCTCTTCCAGATGGCCGGAGCTCCAAGGTAAACTGCGGACACGAACAACACATCACACAGCAAACACACAAATCAATTTCATTTTTCCCTTTCAAAGTTCGGGTCTGTTCTTCTCGGGTCAACTCAAATCTCGGGTCTGTTCTTAGACTTGTTCTCTCTCGGCTTCAAATGGCAGGTAGACTGCTTTGCCCAAGGTGAGGGCTGCTGTTGATGGTGGTTGCTGCCATGGAAGAGGCTGGGTTGCCGTGAAAGGGGCTGTCGGCGCTGAGGGGCTGGTGAAAAATGGAACAGGGGCGGCTGAACTGGCTTCTTCCCCTTCTCTCCCACTGGTGGTGGTTTTTAATGGCTGCCTGCAAAGAACAACGAAACAAGCAACACAAACAAACATACAAAAATCAAATCGGTTCTTCTCTTCCCTAGTCTCGGTTTTTTTCGGTTTGCCCTTCAAGTGCAAAGGGAATGCCAACAATGAGGGGCTGCTGTCGTGATCTGACAAGGAGACTGAGGAGAGGAGAGCGATGGGGCTGTTGGCCGAAGAAGGAGAGGAGGAAGAAAATGGGTCTGCTGGGCAAGTGGCTGACGGCAAGGAGGAGAGGACAGTGGAGGTCTGGTCGGAGAAGAGAGTGAGGGCAGGCTTGGGCTGTAAGGGTTGTTGTTGCCGAGAGTGGAAGAGAAAGAAAAGGAGCAGGGGAATGGGGGTTACAGCTGGAGAAGGGGAGGAAAGGCCATGGGGGCTGCTCGCCGGAGAGGAGAGTGGATCGGGAGAAAAGGGAATGGGAGGGCTGCAGCTGCCCTCAAGGGGGCTGGCGGCTGCAGCCCTTGAGAGGAAAAGATTTTTTAGGGTTTTTGTGATTTTAGGGTTTTGGGTGTGAGTGAGGGTATAATTTTTTTGGTCCTTATTTCTTGTGGCCATGCACTCTATTTATAGAGTTTTCAAAGGCGAGATTCCAAACACAGCCCTCAGCTTGCGTGCTTGTTTCAATTTGATCCTTCATTTCCAATTTGTACGATTTGACCCTGCATTGACTGTTAAATTCTCAATTTATTCAATTTTGCCCCCGTAACAAAATATTTTTGGATTTTTGTCTTTTTTTTTCTATTTTTTTCTTTTTCTTCCGAAACACAAAAATAAGTAGGTCAAAATTTGGGTAGCAACAGTACTACTAGATTCATAGTATTTCTAATATGGATAGTAATTTATTGTACTAACTTCAATACACTAAATCTTGATAAATAAGTTTAATAACTAACACTTGAAACCCATGTCCGTTTTTATTCACTTAAGAGTGTTTAATTTCTATAATTCGTGGAACTAGATCGAGGATTGATTGCCAGACATTACTAAAAAAGGGGGGTGTTTGCAACGGATTTTTGCAATGGCGAAAATCCATTGCAAACTTTGCAACGGAAATTTTGTTTAGCAACGGATTGTCCGTTGCTAAACAAATTCCATAAAAAAAAAAAAACATGGGTCGCAACGGATTTGCCGTTGCAAATTTAATTTGCAACGGAAATTCCGTTGCAATTTGAAATCATTTGCAACGGATAATCCGTTGCAAACTAAAATTAACTTGCAACGGATTTGCCGTTGCAACTTAATTTTGCAACGGAAATTCCGTTGCAATTCAAAATCATTTGCAACGGATTATCCGTTGCAAAAAAAATTACTTTGCAACGGCTAATCCGTTGCAATCTCAATTTGCAACGGAAAATCCATTGCAAATGGCTTCAAATGCCGTTGCAAATGAAAATTACTTGGCAACGGATTTGCCGTTGCAAATTTAATTTGCAACGGAAATTCCGTTGCAATTTGAAATCATTTGCAACGGATAATCCGTTGCAAACTAAAATTAACTTGCAACGGATTTGCCGTTGCAACTTAATTTTGCAACGGAAATTCCGTTGCAATTCAAAATCATTTGCAACGGATTATCCGTTGCAAAAAAAATTACTTTGCAACGGCTAATCCGTTGCAATCTCAATTTGCAACGGAAAATCCATTGCAAATGGCTTCAAATGCCGTTGCAAATGAAAATTACTTGGCAACGGATTTTCCGTTGCAATATAAATTTGCAACGGATTTTCCGTTGCAATTTAAAACCATTTGCAACGGATTATCCGTTGCAAATTTAGATTGCAACGACAATTCCGTTGCAAATTAAATTTTTTCAGTGTTTTTACTTTTTAATTATATATTTGTGTATTTATGACAAATTATATATTTGTGTATAATTATGTTGCAACGGAATACCCGTTGCAATCTAAATTTGCAACTGATTGTCCGTTGTAAATAATTCATTTTGCAACGGATAGAACTATTTATTTCTTTGTTTTATGTTGATGTACAAATATGTATATATTTAAACAAGTAAATGTAAATGAATCTTTTTTGAATTTGTATAATATTTCCTTTATGTTATTTGAAATATATTTATTTGCTTATAAAAAATAAGAATATTAATCAAAGTGTGTAAATGTAATTATTCCATAAATTAAATAAACAATTTAATATAAAAATTAATTAAAAAATAATAATTTATAATTCCCACTTTGCAACGGCTAATCCGTTGCAAAATTAATTATTTGCAACGGATTATCCGTTTCAAATCAATTACATGTATGCACTGTTTTGACCAAAACGGTGCGTTTTATGCTTTGCGGATAAAAACTACGTTTGGACGAAGAGTCCCTCGCTCTCTCTTCCTCCCTCCCTCGAACTCTCTCCCTCCCTCGCTCGATCTCTCTTCCTCCTCTTTTCTGGCCAGGCGCTGTTCTTGTTCCTCAGAACAAATCACTCATCATCTTCCTCAGAACACATCTCTCTTCCTCCCTCGATCTTCCTCAGAACCCTTCTATCCTTCTTTGTTCTGTACAGTGAACAGTGGTAACAAAAATCAAATTCCATCTCTTGCTCCCGTTCGAGCTTGTCAGCGTCGACATTGAGTTAAACAGACGACCCATCACCACAACAACGCCGATCTTCTTTCATACGGTAAGCATTTCAAATTTTTATTTCCTTAGTTTTTATCCGAATATTTATGATTTCGGTTTCTTCTTCTAGACGCCATTTCCACTATTAATTCAGCTTAATTTGACGCCATGTATGTATTTATTATCATAAGTTTAGCATTATTTTGGTCACCCATTTGATTTTGCCGAGAAAAAGCAACTTCAATTTTTCAGCCGAACTCTTTAGATTATCAATGTTGAGGTCAAGTTTTTTACAATCAGTTTTAGATGATGACAGAGACGAAGCTTGAAAAGAAGTTGAAAAGGAGTAGGGGAAGGAGTTTTATTAGGAATTAGTTATCAAAATAGAAGACTAAGTGGTTGACCTTATGAAACTAACTACGTTCATATTTCATTTCCTTTATCTTTCGTGTGGATGATAATGTGCTGTTGTGAGATTATGTTTTGAATGTGTGTTGTGCCTTGATTCCTAAATGGCCCTTCAATTTAGTCCTACATTTCATCCCACTAGTTCCATATTAAGGCCGAACCAGGAAAACGAGATAGGAAGAGAAATGAATTGGATGGATTGCATACCATGTTGGCTCGTTATGGTCCCCAGGCTAAGAGCTTAATAGGTTGGTTTGGGTTGACTGAGGTTGATACAATACAACATCATCTCTTCATTTCCAACTTTTTTTCCAATTTTATCCTTAAGTGGTTCATCATTTCACAATTGGGTTTTGAATGGTACAATCAAGTTGCATTTAGGCTACTTGGTCAAACAGGCCACCAACACAAATGGAGTTGAAACCTAGACCATCAATAAATAAAAGGCACATGAATTCTGCTAACAAATTATTTTTTCAATTTAGTTTTTTTTTTTTTTTTAAATATTGACACGTGATCAAACAAAGATGCTACATGGTATGATGCGTCGCAGCTTTTTTTTCAATCTTTGTTTATCATTAACAATATATTTATTTATTTATTAACATATGATAGTCGATTAGTTTTTCTTGAATGTATGAATTTTCTTTTCTTCTTCTTTGCCGGTTAATCCTTGGATCAATGATGAACATGTGAAGAAATTTTCAAGAATTCCTGTCCTTCATGACTTGAATATAACCCACTTCTATTCATCAAGGATAAAGGCACAAAGCAGGAGAGAATATACTTTTATTCTTGCACTGCATCTTCTTCTAACTAAATTATGCAATACACATGTTTGGTCTTATTCTTTCATCGGATAATGTAATTCAATTAAGTCAAGAAGAGAAATAATTTAATGAGTGTATAAAACTCATGTTGTCTTTTGTTTGTACTTGGATAATGGTTGTTCTTGTACAATAGATTAACCATCATTTGATTGCGTTTATATTGAAACAATGGATCTTCGATGGTGCAGATTATTTGGTGCTTCTCTTGTAGGATTTGTCTTATTTCATAGCCTTTGCGCCTGTAGAGGTATGGATATATTCTCTTTATTTTTTATTTATCATGATGTAAACATAATTACTTTAACATGTAAATTGTACCATCAATGCAATAACATATATTCTCTTAACTTACTTATTTTGCTATTTCTTGCTTGGAATCATCCAGAAATGCTCTGCTTACCGTTGCAAATTTCTGTTTTTCTTATGAGGGACAAAAATTAGGTTGCTACATGAATTAGTTTGCTACATGAACATAGTTACCTAGTTATTACTAAGAAACTATTGATTACATGGTATAGCCTTTATGTTATGAACTAGAAACAATGACACAAAGCAATAAAGATTTTGTTATAACAAAATTATGAATAAATTTCATAACTTGACGTTTAACTTAATGTCCATTAACATCGTTAATAATGTGGACCTATAGCAAATAAACTTCGAACAAGATATAGAAAAAATATATAAAATTAAATAACTAATATCTAATGTAAAGTAGTTCAAAAACAACACTTATGGGAGACAGAGTTGTCCCCTTTGCACCCTAATGAATGTAGTATGAAATTCATAGTCATAATTAAGAAAAAAATACAAAAACAAAGGGGTCTTACGGTAAATCCATTTGAACTTGCAAATTCTAAATAATTGTTATATGAAAATGATCTTAGGCATTAATCTATAGTGGTGAAATATAAGAAACTTAATTTATGTTTCAGTTATTCAAAGCAATTTATTTTTAATTTGTTTCTTGCGCCATACAAAATGAAACAACATTCTAAAATGTTTGTATGTCATAATGTTTACTAGATTAATATGGACGACCGCCAGTGGATGTATCGTCGTATGCAAAGTGGTCGCCTTAGTCCTGAATTTATTGAGGGTGTTAGAAGATTTATCAATTTCGCATTTTCTATTGATAAAAATATCTATGAGGGAAAAATTAGATGTCCTTGTATGAGATGCAAAAATAAAAAGTTCCAAGAACCAGATGATGTTTGTAAGCATTTATTGACAAGAGGGTTTTTACCTTATTATGAAAATTGGACTGTACATGGGGAACCTTTTGTCATGGATATATTGGGTGGACCTTCATCAGGAGGGCCTAGTCGTGTTGTGAATGACATGGGTGATCAAATCCGTATAAAAATATGGTGCTAGATGCAATGGGGAATGATGATGTATGCTATAATGATAGGGTTTGCAGTGCCGATGTCATAGAGGAACCTCCGAATGTAGAGGCATCTAAATTTTTTAAGTTGTTGAAAGCTGCCGAGGAACCTTTGTGGGAAGGGTGTACCAAGCAATCCAAATTATCGGCTTCTGTACAATTGCTTAATATGAAGTCAAATTTAAATTTAACTCAAAATGCCTTCAACAAATTTACAGAATTTGCTAAGAGTTGTATGCCTGATGATGCAAATTTGGTTTCAAATTTTTATGAAGCCAAAAAATTTATGCGGCCACTTGGACTTGGCTATGATAAATATGACGTGTATCCGAATTACTGTATGTTGTATTACGGGGTGGATGCAATGAAAATCATTTGTGACTTCTGTGAAAGTTCACGATATAAACCTACAAACCCAACTATTCAAGGCACCAAAAGAAAGGCGGAGAAGCAACTCCGATACTTTCCATTGACACCAAGACTTCAGAGGCTATTTATGTCTTAACATCATGCTAAAGATATGACATGGCATCACTTTCACATGTCAGATGATGGAGTAATGGTGCATCCATCAGATGGATATGCATGGAAAGAGTTTAATCGTATGCATCCTAACTTCGCGGCAGATCCTCGAAATGTGAGATTAGGGTTATGCACAGATGGATTTTGTCCATTTAATATGATGTCAAATGCATATTCTTGCTGGCCAGTAATTGTGACAGTGTATAACTTGCCTCCTTGGAAGTGCATGACAAAACCATTTATGTTTTTATCAATGATCATTCCCGGCCCAAAGAATCCTGGAAAGAAGCTTGATATTTTTCTAAGACCCTTGGTTGATGAATTGAATAAGTTGTGGTCTGTTGGTGTTGAAACTTATGATGTATACAGTAAACAAAATTTTCAACTGAAAGCAGCTTTAATGTGGACCATTAGTGATTTTCCTGCATATGGTATGTTATCAGGCTGGAGTACTCATGGGAAATTATGTTGCCCTTATTGCATGGAGCATAGCAAGGCTTTTAGGTTAAAACATGGTGGGAAAACTACATTTTTTGACAGTCATCGACGATTCCTACCCATGAACCACCCCTATAGATACCAGACAGATAAGTTTATGAATGGAGTAGTTGAAGAGCTCCCTCCTTTCCCACGTCGAACTGGTTTACAGATGTTAGATGAAGTGTCAAAGTTTACTGATGGACATGTTCATAGCTCTTGTGATAAAATTCCCGGTTTCGGTGTGTATCATAATTGGGTGAAGAAAAGTATTTTTTGGGAGCTTCCATATTGGCATACTAATGTACTCCGTCACAACCTAGATGTCATGCACATAGAGAAAAATTGTTTTGAGAATATCTTCTATACAGTCATGGATTGTCCTGATAGAAGCAAGGATAATGTGAAGGCTAGGTTAGATATTCAGTTGCATTGTCGGAGGCCAAACTTACATTTGCAACAACATGGCAATGGTCGAGTTTACAAACCGAAAGGTAGTTATTATCTATTCAAGAAACAACAACAAGAAGTGTTGTCATGGATGAAAGAGTTGTCCTTTCCTGATGGCTATGCTTCAAATATATCACGGTGTGTGAAAGAGGCTCAATGTAAGGTTTCGGGTATGAAAAGTCATGATTGTCATGTATTTATTCAAAGACTTATTCCTGTCGCATTCCGACCTTACTTGCCTAGTATGGGAGGCATTAACTGAATTGTCAGGTTTTTTTCGGGACATCTGTGCTACAAATTTAAATGTCAACCATGTGGAGCTGATGCAGCGAAATATAATTGAAATACTTTGTAAACTTGAAAAGATTTTCCCTCCATCTTTCTTTGACTCCATGGAACATTTAACGATACATCTTCCTTATGAAGCACAAGCTGGAGGACCCGTTCAATATCGATGGATGTATCCATTTGAACGGTATGATATCATACAATGTAATTTGTTTTAAAATTTCAATTTATATTTTATTTCAATGCAAATTAATTAACAAAAATAATGTAGGTATATGTTTTATTTGAAGAAGAAAGTAAGCAATAAAGCTCACGTTGAGGCTTCTATTTGTGAAGCTTACCTAATTGATGAAATTACAAATTTTGCGTCGTATTATTTTGGTGATGACGTTGAAACAATATGGAATAGAGTTCCAAGAAATGACGATGGTGGATCTAAAGGTGAAGGTGGACAACTTTCAGTTTTTTCCTATCCTGGGAGAAAGTTGTCCAAGAAATTTTATAGAAGGCAGTTATCGCACGAAGAAATGAAAATAACACACAGCTATGTCATTTTCAATTGTCAAGAATTGAAACCCTATATGGAGTAAGTGTCAAATATATTCATTTTGATCGTCATTTATAATAATTTAATATCACCTAACAATTACAATTTTAGGCAATGTCGTCAAGAGCTGAAGACAGAACAACCACAATTTACCGATGTCCAAATTGAAAAACTATGTGAGCAGATATTTCCAATTTGGTTGAAAAATCATGTAAGTATTTTCAATAAGAATCTTGTTATATTAAATATTTTATATGAAATTTACTAAATTCATCCATGGTTATTATTATTCTTATGCTAGGTTCAATACAAATCAACTGGAATTGAGAATCAAATCTTTGCACTATCAATGGGGCCGTCAAATTCAGTGAAATGTTATAATGGGTATTATGTAAATGGGTTTAAATTTCATACTCAAAGTTATGGAAGATATAAAAAAACTATGAATAGTGGGGTTTGTGTTAAAGGAAGTACCTACAATGAGAATGAGATTGATTATTATGGAATGCTTCAAGAAGTGATTCGGCTAAAATATTTAGGAAATAAATGCAAGGTATTTATGTTTAAGTGTCATTGGTATGATACAAAACGTGGACTTAAAAAGCATCGTTCAAATGGTTTGGTTGAAATCAAACATACTTCTAGGCTACATGGAATGAAGATTTTGTTTTGGCGCAACAATGTCAACAAGTGTACTATTCATGTCCACCCAATAATAAATCATCAGAATGGTGGGCAATTATAAAGACATCAGCTAGAAGTCATTATAACGTACATATGGGGGAATTTACTGAAAACACCGACAATGTTAAATCATTTGATGTTGATCAATTAGATGAAATTACGCATCCATTTTGTGTGCTGCCTGATCCGTCACTTGATGATGTAAATGTACTTGTTGACTCATCTTATTATGAAGAAATCAATCACCATGAGTTGCCTCGGGTAGAGGGAATTTCGGGAGAAGAGCATGAAATGGCTTTGGATGAAGAAATTGTGTCTGACAATGATGTCATTGGTGATGGTGTAGATGTTGATGATGATGTAATTAGGAGTGATGATAATGATGATTAACATTATGCATGTATTTTTGTTATTCCCTACTAAAGTATTGATGTTGATGGTAATGATTATTAGCATTATGCTTGTATTGTTAATTTGGATTCCTAATATGTATAATGTTGATGGTAATGATGAATAGTATTATGCTTGGATTTGTTATTTTGAATGAAATATTTGATGTTGATGGTAATGATGATGAGTATTATGCTTGGATATGTTACTTCGATTGAAATATTGATGTTGATGGAAATGATGATTGCCGTTATGCTTGGATTTGTTATTTTGATTGAAATATTAGACGTTGATGGTAATGATGATGAGTATTATGCTTCGATATGTTACTTCGATTGAAATATTCATGTTGATGGTAATGATGATTGTCGTTATACTATGATTTGTTATTTTGATTGAAATATTGATGTTGATGATAATGATGATTAGTATTATGATGTTTGATCATGAGCTTGGGACTTCGGACATTTATTAGGATTTGTTCATTTTATTTTAATATTGAAGTTTTTTTTGTTATGATGATTAGTGTTATGCTTAAATTGCTTAATTGTCATGATTATTATTTATTGCAAACAGTTATTGATAAGAACACTTTAGTTTTTGAAATCATGTTGCGGCGTGGATCTATATTAGATTCGAAGACTGGTAAGTTTTCATCCAGATCAAAGAAAAATTCATACAGGAAGAGTAGGCCTGCAACAACTTCTCGCCCTATTGACCGTACAGACGTAGATGATAATAGCATGTTCGAAGTCCCAAGCTCATTTCCAAATATAGAAGATAATTACATGTTCGGGTATCAGCATTTGCTGGTGAGTGATAATTATCCGGGAGTGGATGGTGATCATGTGGATGATGAGGAGACCGAAACTGACGAAACAATAAACGAAGAGGATAATAACGATCAAAATGAAGATTGTCACCAATCAGGCAGTGGTCAAAACTCAGCAGGGAACAATGTTTGCATTAAACGGATGGGTTTTGACACCGAAATCAATCCAGTAACAAAAAAATGACCACTGAGTTTGTATGGAAGAACAGAGTAAGTTTTATAGTTTTTTAACACATTCATTATTTATGTCTGTATTTGTTTCCCTTCAAAAATTGTTATTATAATATATCAGGTTTAATAACGCATCATGTGGGCGTGAAATCGGAAACATTTTGCGATGTAATTTCAAGGGGCCATGGCACAGTTGGGACAAAGTAGATTTGATGTATAAGGATGAATTGTTCAAAGAGTTCAAGGTATGACAAAAAAAAGATTGTTGACTTTATTGCCTTGTTTAATTTGAATTCACGCAACTATTTTCATAATTTTGATCGTGTATTTTTAATGATTATACTTTCCATATGTATTTCATAGAAAAAATATGACTTCCCCATAGAAGATGAAGATATTGTTCGGAATATTTGGGAAGTTAAAGCTCGAATCTCTTTGAATCAACTATTGGCCCGAGCACGCTCTAAAGCTCTGGCTAAACTGAACACCACAAATATTACTGACTGCATTGACAATGGACCAATTTGGATACAAAAGGAAGATTGGAATAAAATGATACTTGAAGTTTGGTCAACCGAAGAATTTCATAGACGATCTGACGCTTCAAAACGCAATCGGTTGAAACAAACAGATGGTAAAATAAGTTCTCATTGTGGTGGCTCAGTGTCATTTGCATCATATCGAGCCAGTATGGTAAGCATTAAGATTATTAAACACTTGTTATTGTATTGGGTTAATATTTATGCTGCTAATTATTTTTAAAATGTTCATAGCAACAACAAGCCGGTGGAAAAGAACTTCCATGGGATGATGTATTTTCAATGTTGCATCAGAATGTAAATCAAACCGGCACATTCGTGGATAACAGGTCCAAAACAGTGGTGGTAAGTACTATTAATTTTTATTAATTAATTACTAGTATATAATTCCTTAATTAATTTGTACATGTACTTGTCTGTTTGCAGGAAAAATATAGAAATGAGATGATTGCAAAGTATGGACCAAACCGAGATGTCCATCCTTCTTTTGATGGAGAAGCTTGGTGTCAGGCTTCAGGGGGGGTCAGCAAGGGTAGAGTTTACGGTGCACCACGTATGCCAGCATCGAAGGTTAGTACGAGTTCATCTCAACATTCGTACTGTATGAATTCGACATATCCGAGCACTGTAATACAGGAGTTGAAGGACGAATTGCTAGTAAAAGATGTTGTTATTAAGAATATGCAACGTCAGATTGACTCCATTACAACTTATCTTGCGAACCATCATGGAAGTAATGTGAGCCCTGACTTTATGAGTCAAGATATGTCAACACCTGTTGGCACGATGTCATCACATACAATGGCACATATGGGTCCCACATCTTGCACAATGAATAGACCTCGACCACATCCCCCAAATACTGGTCCATCAGCATCTCATCAACATCGTAAATCATTTCCACCATAACTATGTATTTTTTTTTTCATGTTGCTAGTGATAGAACTATTTATTTCTTTGTTTTATGTTGATGTACAAATATGTATATACTTCAACAAGTAAATGTAACTGAATCTTTTCTGAATTTGTATAATATTTCCTTTATGTTATTTGAAATGTATTTATTTGCTTCTAAAAAATAATAATATTAATCAAAGTGTAAATGTAATTATTCCATAAATTAAATAAACAATTTAATATAAAAATTAATTATAAAAAAAAACAAAAATTGCCACTTTGCAACGGATAAGCCGTTGCCACTTTGCAACGGCTTATCCGTTGCCAATTTGCAACGGATAAGCCGTTGCAACGGATTTGCCGTTGCAAATCAATTTGCAGTCACCGTTTTGCAATGGAATGCATCCGTTGCAAAATCCCTTGCAAATGCAAATTTGCAACGGCAACCTTACTTATTTGCAACGGATGCTTCCGTTGCAAACACCCCCTTTTTTTAGTAGTGAGACACCTGCACATCCTATGATGAGAAAACGGCATGCAGGCTACCAAAATCGGAAAGAGAAGGGAGGAACAAATCCACAGGAGGCAAAACCTGCCAGTTTAGTCCAAGCTAGTTCCTTGTTTTTTAGGCGTTTTGCCCGTCACTGCATTAGAAATTAACCAAATTGCTTTCAAGAAAAAAGATGTTTGCAGTGCATGATCTCCAGTTCATTGGCGTTTGGTTTCATTAGTTTTGCTGTCTTGTATTTAGGTTATACTCGAGTTTTCATATTTATTTAATTATTAAAATATCCTCTTGTACATTGGAGGACACACTGGAGAAGTGGCTTTCATCTCCTTAGTTGGCATAGTTTTAAAAGTACTTATTTTAATTTCAAGATCGATCCTTGAGCTGCCCACTCGATCAGGACTGATCATATCTTCTGAATGACAAGATGAACACCGTGCTCGGGCTCCAAAAGCAAACCCAAAGTAGGGGAGTGACGATAGCTGGGGGAGATGCTAAGATTGAAGTTGGATAAGATCATAGCAAACAAGACTTCCATTTGTATCATCCCTAATTTCTTGCCGGGACAAACCCTAGCCCCAACTCCGAAAGGAATATAGGCATGTGAAGACTTGCATGCACCTGAAACTCCGTCAACGAACCTTCCAGGATTGAACTTGTCTGCGTCAGGCCCCCAGAGGTCAGGGTCGCGGTGCAATGCCGGTGCCCATATCCACATGTTTACACCTTTTGGAACCTGCATATCACAAAGCTTCACATCTTGCAGGGCTCGCCTTGATACCACCGCCACTGCCGGGTAAAGCCTCAGCACCTCTAATACCACCATCTTTAACTGCAGCGAATCAGGGGGGATATTGGAGTTAAATGAATAGTTATATATCTGTGCTTTTTAATGGACCAGTCAGCTATACCTACCACTTTCATCTTGCCAAGCATGGCGAGATCTGGGAGATGACCATCACAGACTTGCTTAACTTCAGACCGGGCACGAGCTTGCCATTCAGGATTTGAAGCTAAAAGCATTAAACCCCACGTTGCAGAAATAGCAGTCCCCTCAGAGGCAGCAAGCAGCATATCCTTGCAGTTATCAACTATGAACTCATGAGCACTTGATTCACCAGGCCCGCCTTTTTCGGAACCTTCCAAGATCACCTGCAATATGTCCTTAGCTGTGCTAGATCCACGGCGGTCCTTCACTATGTCCAAAATCATCGAATGGATCTCCTTTGCCAATTTCCAAGCATTTCTATTTGCTTTAGTGGGAAGATATCTGATTCAAGGACAAGAAAAATGAGTGCAACATCACAGGTGCTCACCGTTGCTTAATAACGTACATATATATATATATGTATATACAAGGAGAGGAGAGGAGAGGAATTGCCTCAAGAATGGAACCCCAATTGTTGTTGCTGCTCCCATTTCCTTAAAAAGAGCGTGACACCTTTCAGTTACTTTCACTCCTCTACAATGATCATGCCCGAACACAAGCTTCGAGATTACGCAGGAGGTGAAGCTTCTGATGTAGCCATCCACCATGATATCTGCATCAAATCCATCCTTGGATTCGATTATTCTTTCCCATGATTTGATCACAGTGCTACCAGATTCAACAATTATGTTCAACGTGTCCTGCATAACACAAGGTCCCACATCATACACTGATCAGAATCAATCAAGCTGTAAATTCAATTCTAGTTAATTAACCTTGTCCATATAAAGCTGGGGGCTTAAAATCTTTCTCTGGTGAGACCAAGCCGGTCCATTTGCTGTAATAATGCCTTTGCCTAATAAAATTCCCCTGCTGTCCTCCTGTAGATAAGCAGGTTTTCCCAGGTCCAACGATCTAAAGAGTTTTATCGCCTTCACCATGAACGGATCAGTGGCATACAAGAAGTGCAACGCCCCAAGTTTAAACATGTACCTGTTACCTATCATTTTTTGAAAAGTAATTAACCACAGCATAATGTTGAAATAATTAATATCCCTGAATATATAGTTTTATGATAAAAGGAGCACCCACACCAGATGAAAAGAACTGTGATACAGAAAAAGAACTGTATAATTATGCAGGAAAATACCATATTTCTTGCACCACAGCTTGAAATTGTAGGAGATGCGAGAAGCAAAACAAGACAGGTGAAATTGTAGGAGATGAAGAACCCTTCCATTGCTCCTATAGATCGTATAAACGAAAGGAGTTTGGATGTGCTAGGTTTACGAAGAGCAAGGCTATTATTTAAGCACACGGTATGCTATTTTAAACAGGAAATAAAGAATATATGACGATGAATACTTGAAAAATATACTACAAATATTAATTGAAGTTTGATTAGATTTTGATAGTACATTATAGATTGTACATGCATGCATGCATCTGTTTATAATTTCTAGATCTCTCACACACCACACGTAATTAAATTTGTTTTCTGATTGCAGAGGAAAAATCAAATAAATCTCTCTCACACACACACACTGATGTTAATAATAATAATAATAATAATAAAAAAGTATTCCTCTGAAAATAGCTCTATAACTATAAAGAATTTACAAAACTGCACGTTATTTTAACAAGTCACTGGGGGGGGGGGCTCTAGAGAAATTTAATTATTGTTCTCCATCACAATTTACAGGGCAGTCGTACAAAGACCCATAATGCCATCCAGCCAACCGACCATGTCAATTTAGCTTCCCTGTTATTTTTTTAAATTTTTCTTCGCTTTCCCAAACTACTTGTTTTATATAAAGCTGGAATTTCCTTATTGGGGCCATACCATTAATGATTTTTATGTAGTCTTCAACTTTTAGCATTGTCATGGTATCGCCGGAGAGATCTTAATTAGATTGGAAAGGAGTCATTGCTGTGTTTCGCCGCAATTGGTATTAAATATTTTAAAATAAAACAAATGTTAAGAGTACAAGATTTTTTTTTCATAATGTTATAAATCTGGAAAATTAATAAATCTTGTTAGAATTTTGTAAAACATGAGTTTATAATAAAATATACAAATTTAAAATCGACATAAATTTATTTAATAGACTTAAACCAAAATTGAATGATATATCTTTAAAAAAAATAATGTTAAGTAGTACAATTTTAAAAATAATAAGACAAAAAATTAAAGATAATATTGATCCACAATTTTTCCAAACCATTAATCAGGGATTTTAGATTTGAAATATTATACATAGAGAAGTTGCAAGACTTAATTCTTAACAAATACAACATTAAATGATAAATTATTTTAATTATTATTCTCATTGTTAATATTATGATTGTTAAATTGTTACAATCATTATAGCTATCATTATTATCATTACTATAAATATTTAATATTTTAATTATTATTGGCATTACCATCATTGTCACCATCATTATTGTTCTTATCGTAGACATTACCGTTGTCGCACCCTTCTCGAGAGCGCGACGTTGCGAAGACTCTCCCCGTGAGTGGAGAATTCATGTCAGTATTATGGTTACTAGAAAATCTAAACTGGTCTCTTAGAGATTCTAAGGCAAGGGACTGGTTGCGTAAAGGGAAGGTTTTAACACCTCTAGTAAACCCTACCTAAGGTAAGCTGCTTAGTGTTTTGGTTTGTCTTATGATTGCTATGATATCGGTGTTATTTAATCATTTTTCCTAGGATGAGTTCGCAAGGAAAAGGACACAAAAAAAAATAGAAATATAAGGAAATTCATAGCGCTTTAAAAAACCTATTTTGCCTTAATATTTTATATTTTTACGGCTCATAAACCGTGGAGTCAAAAATTGAAATGACCCTAATCATGATTGAGGCTTCTTTCAAAGATATATTGGTTTAATAATAGTGATGTGTTATTCTAGTAAAAGTATTTTGGATATTTACCACTTTAAGGTTTCTTTATCCAAATATTTACGGTAAATAACAGCGAATTATCCCCGCTAATATTTTGGATATTAACCCCTTTATGATTTCTTTACTCAACTATTAACAGTGAATAATAACGAATTATCCCGGCTAATATTTTGGATATTAACCCCTTTAGGATTTCTTTACCCAAATATTAACAGTGAACAATATGAATCCCCAAAAATAAGATTTTGATATTTTTGGAATATTGGCCAATACCCTTTGGATTTTACAAAAATATTGTAAAATCCAAAAAATGTGAGAAAACAAATTTTTTTGTGTTTACGAAATCCATGCTAAAACATATTTTTCTTTAAACTCTGAATATTTATTTTCTTAGAAAAAGAATGTTCAAGATATGTTAGCGTATTGGTCATATGCACGAAAACAACATATTTTTTTTTTTTTATTTTAAAAAATATATATTTTTTATGCAAATTTTTTATTTTTTTTATTTTTTGTGAGCTGACTGCCCATCCCTAATGGGCCGAGAGGCCCATTATTTGGGACTGGACTGCCAGTCCTGGGTGGGCTAAACAGCCCACCCCATTTGAATGGCTAGGTTGGGCCTTGTCCCCAACCCATCCAACCCAATGTTCTGCATGCATGGAGAATAGTAGGACGGGGGAGTGAATTAAATTCACTCCCCCGTACAAAAAAGGATGATGAACAGTAAAATTAAGGGGTGATGAACGACGTACCTGTTAATATCATCGGGTAGAGGAGGCTGAGGTGGTTGTTTCTATGGTGGAGGGGTCGAAAATGGTGGCCTTAGGAGGCATCAGAAGTTGACGGGTTCACATTACTGCCACTGCCTCGCTGGAGACCGTGGTTGGATTGTTGGTGTGGAGGGCAAGCTGCTAGTGATGATGAGGGTGGAACTAGTTGGTCTACTTTCGGGTGTTTGAGGAGCGAGAGAGAGGCTGGTTGACTGGTTATATATATATATATATATATATATATAGAGAGAGAGAGAGAGCAGCTGTAGCTGTTGGGGAGAGAAGGAGAGAGTTGTCACCCGATGGAGTTCCTGTCGATGCCGAAGGAAGGGAGAGTGGTCGTCACTGGTGGTTGTGCTTGCCTGCAAGTATTTTTACGATGGTTTTCTGCAATTTTTCCCTTCTGTCTCTCTCTGTTTTCTTCTCTTTTTTTCCTCCCGTTGCATGAATGGTTTTAATAGGCAAAAGGCAACCCTTCGGCTACCCATTATGTGCAACGATGGGTTGCCGCCGCTTGAACTTGCAGTGGCGTGACTTGCACTATTTAGGTGACTGAACGGTGCAGGCACGCCTGCAGGTTTGAATGATTTGGGAAGGTAAAATCTGATTTGGTCCCTCAATTTGTAAATGCTCTAATTGCACCCCTAATTAGCTTTAAACTTTTAATTTTGTGCAATTGTATCCCCGTTTAACAGCACCCTTAGCTTTGTGCGCCTTTTCTATTTTGGTCATTGGTTTTCGATTTGTGTGATTTAACCATCAATTGATCATTAGACTCTCAATTCATTCAATTTGGCCCCTGACTTCGCATAATTGGCTTGGAAAAATTAAATTCAGCCTCCGCAAATTCCAATCTTCTCAATTGAATCCGAATTAAACTCAAGAACTTGACTTTTCATCGATTAAGCCCTTAATAAAATTAATTTGACTAATTTAAAGTATAATTAAGTCTTTGCACTTAATTAAATCATTCAATTGGACCCTAAGTTAATTCTCAAACATAATTACACTTTTAAATTGGCCACCGATTAAATCAAACTAATCCATAAAAATATAATTATATCTTTTGACTTAATTTTTACACAGATTTATCGAATAATAAATTATTTTAGCCTTGAATCTGTATTTTCCTTCATTTATGGGTACAAAAGAGTTACGATCGAGCTCTCAAAAACTTCCAAAATTTTCACATTGATTTTTCTACCAACACCGACCCCTTTTACTTTATTTTTGTTATTTTTAGGTAGATTTGGGGAATAACCCAAAATTGGATTATGACAACCGTCATAATAACTATTACGATCACTAACACCGTTACTATTAATATCAATATTATTATCATTATTAATATAAAATAATAATTATTTTTGTTATTATTGATATTCTTAATATTATTTTATGAGTTATTGTTATTGTTATTGTTATTGTTATTGTTATTGTTATTGTTATTGTTATTGTTATTGTTATTGTTATTATCATAGTCATAATTATTAATATTATAAGCATCATAACCATTACAATAAATTATTATTGTTATCATTATTATCATTAGTAATGTCACTATTATTATAATGATTATAATATCTAAAATTATTATTATTATTAGTAGTAGTACTATTACTGCTTAAACAAAAACAATGAAAATCATTAAATTCTCTTAAAGAATAAAACAAAAAAAACCCAAAAACTTTAACAAAAGAGCAAGCAAGAAAATAATTTAAAAAAAAAAAACAATCACCACAATTGAAGGACAAAATTGAAACAAATCAAGACTTTTATGCAAGAAATCAGGATGGGAAACAAAATCAACAAGGATTGAAATGCATAAATTATAAACAAAGAGGACTTGTATGCATTTTTGGTTTCTAGGGAGAGAAAGGAAAAAAAATAATCGATCATCGGAAAGTCTCCAACCACCACGAGTCAACATGCGCGTCACCATAGTTTCAATCGACATTCTAAATATGAATATAATAATTATAACTACTATTATTATTATTAACATCACTATTGTTATTAATATCATTAAAATTATCATCAATATTATTATCATATGAATATAATTATTATAATTATTTTTGTTATTATTGATATTCTTAATATTATTTTATATGTTATTGTTATTATTATCACCACCACAATAATTAATATCATGAGCACCACAACCAATACAATAAATTATTATTGTTATCATCATTAGTAGTAGTAAGGTCACTATTATTATCATGATTATAACAATTAAAATTATCATTACTATTATTTTTTTAAATAATAAAAATTATTAAATTGTCTCAAAGAATAAAAAAAATTAACAAAAGAGCAAGCAAGAAAATAATTAAGAAAACAATGGTTAAAATTATTATTATTATTGCATAAACAATAAAAATCATAAAATTATCTCAAAGAATAAAATAAAAAAATCCAAAATCTTTACCTAAAGAACAAACAAAAACAACCACAAAAAATGACAAACTAAAATAAATATTATTAGCATAAAATATATCATTTGATTTGAAGAACAAATAGAAATATTTAAAAAAAAGAAGGAAAAAATAAGAAATATCAATTTTAAAATAATTATCAACATAAATTAAAATTATAGAATTAAATTGAACAAAAATAAAACCCTAACCAAAGAGAAAATGATAAAAACTAAAAACTAAAACTAAGAGTATATACATATAAATATTAACAAAAAATAGGGATTGCCTCATAAGAACCGAAAAAATCAAAGAATTAAAAGAATAAGGACCGAAATGAAAAATAAAATATATGATCAATTTCAATTGTAGGACAAAATTGAAACAAATCAGAACTTTGATACCAAAAAATTAAAGAAATTAAAAACAAGCCAAAACTAAAAAGAATGAGGGTTGAAATAAAAAATCAATTATATGATTGATTTTAATTGGAGAACAAAATTGAAACAAACCAAAACTTTTATTGAAGAAATTAGGATGAAAAAAGAATCAAAAGACCAAGAACTAAAATGCACAAACCATAAACAAAGAGGATTTGTATGCATTTTTCGGTTGCAGGAGAGAGAAAATTGGGGGGGGGGGGCAGAACACCCGACCACCATAAGCCGACACGCACACCACCATGGTGAATAGGACATGACGGCACATCCAGTGAGATGATAGTTGAATATTTTTAGCCGCTAAACGACTCTGCACGCGCTGCTTGTATGGCGTGGACGAAAGAAAAATGTCATATTTTTTTCAAAAAAATGAAAAATAAATAAAATTACCTTAACCCCCTAGTCCGCCCCCAACAATGAAAAAAATGCATACGCAAATATCAAAATACTCCTGGCCCAACTCTTTATTTTTGTATATTCTAAAGGTAAATTAGTGTTTTCACCGAAAAAAAAAAAAGATAAACCAACAATACCCTTGTTGGTAACCCTTATTTTTTGTCTCATTAAAGGACGAAAGAGTTTTATTTGATGTGAGTAAACAATGAAAAATAACTTATTTTTTCTAAAAATATTTTCTCCATGAAACGAATCTTAAATAGAAAAGTTTGTAACTATCAATAAAATGAAAATGAAGGGGAAATTGTTGAAAAAATACAGCAAAGATGTTAGTAGTTAACCAAGCTACAAAGAAGAGAGTTTTATCCAACAACTTATTTAGCCATTAAAAAATGATTAAATAAGGGAATAAAAATAAAGCTAAAGAATTTAATAACTCCCGTGTTTTATTTATACTCTTTCCACACCACTTGCGAGCCACCAACTTTCTTATCCAAAAAGGACGGGGAACGACGGCACAATGTCTAATTAGTTAATAGCAAGAGCTGTATGTTAGCCACCACTAATTCTTACACGTACCTTGGCACCTGAATCACTCAATCTTCTTTAACAGTAATTAAACTGTTAAAAGACATAAACATCCCCAAATCAAGCACATAATTTTTATGGACTCAAGGGCATAAAAAGAATCACACTACTCCAGTCCACTATTAAATAATTGATGACCTTTGATTGACACGTATCATTTCATTTACATGGCTTCTCCCTTCTACCTGAAAGACATGTGTCGTTTTTTGATAATAGAAGTGGGTTGCATTTTCTATCCTTTACTGTTAGGGATGTGACTCACATTAAATCTTGATGCATTACTTGTTTTGACAATAAGTTTCTTTTTAAAGAGAAATAAAAAATAAAAAATTTCAAAGTAAGAAAATAAATGATCAAGGAAATGAAGTTATTATATGCGTTTTTCTCTCCTTAATTCAAATGATTGATATTTTTATAATGGCCTTTATTATATTTATTAAAAAAATGTTACAAATAAAAAGGACAGGTTCTAATAAAACGAATAGAAATTACATTAATAAAAAATATTAACTCGTAAATATTTTATCATTAAACTATTATATTCTAAGCAAATATTTTCCCTGTCTTTGATTTAATAACCTGTACGCGGTAGGGAAAAAATAAAAATAAATAACAAAACATATATCTTCTTTTCATTCAGTATTTATGGGCATATTTTTGAATATTAGATTCATATAAAATGATTCAAAAAGAAATTATTATAAATAAAAATAATTTTATTTGAAAACTATAGACATTCAGATAATATTTAATTATTTTATTTATAGCAACTTTTATTCAAAATTAAAAAAGAAACTATTTTTTCAAAATATAAAAAGTAGATTCAAATGGACTTGTGAGGATGGCCAGGAATGTCTGATATTTGTTTTTTAAAAATGGGCCAATATATTTTGTTGAGAATGTCATCATCCAATCATAATAAAGTAGATGATATATACCATGACTTCACTCTTAAAAACGAATCCAATTGGCTCTTTTTTTGCCAAAATATTATAGATAATCTTTTTTTCTAGTGATTTTCTCTCATCTCAAATAACATTGCATAATAAAAATAAAATATAGGATTAAAATATAAAATTAAAAAAATAGACATAAAAAATACTTAAACACATGTAAATAAAGTAATAAACTGTCGAAGATGGATGGATTGTTCATAATGAGTCTGTCCAATTATATACCGACAAAAGATGGGTTGTTCTTTCATTCTCTTCAATGGCAAAGAAAGTTTCAAGTCCACTAGCAAGACATGACACCAGACTTTTGGCAGATAGAAATTACACTGTACAAAAAGTAGCAAAATATCTAACTCACAAAAAGTACAATAGCGACGGCAAGCCAAATTAATAAATAGTTTTAATGGTGTATGATAATGGGGTGTGAGATTTATATATATATATATATATATATATATATATATATATATATATAGTTATGTTGTTTAAGATTTTACGAGCCATTGCCTGCACTCCGCCACAGTTTTTTTTTTTTTAATCTTGTTTCAATAAATGTAATTTTTTATTTATTTATTTAGTTTTGATCTCTTTATTTTTTGATCATTCTGAAATAGTTATTACGAGCTGATTTGCCCGATTCGCTGGGATTTTTTATCTATGTAGAACATTGATTGATATTATAAATATTGTATTTTGTGATTTTAATATTTAATTAGTATAATTGTAATTGATAAAATCTGTTAAAAATGGTTTTTTTCAACCAAAATGTGATTGAATATTGCTATTGCTAAAAAACTTTTGATAAAATTTGTTAGAAAATTTGCTAAGAAGGTGAAATGATGTATTAGAAATTTGTTGTAACGGATACTCTGGTAAAAAAACAAAAAACAAAAAAAGAAACCTGGTAAAAAAAGAACAACTAACTTGGACATTAAAAAATAAAAAATACATGTGAAAAAAAGGTCAAAGTTTCTTAAGAGGAAAAAAAGAGAGTCTAAAATATAAATTTAACTTCAAAGCCAAAGTGTTTTTTTTATAAGATTTATTCATCATATTATTATACTAAATATATTTAAGAATACCGATATTATTATTTTTTTGCAAGAAATTGTAGGTCATTTTTTTTCTCTCACTATATATTTTTAGGCGATAATATTAAATAAATATTAAACACATATACTTAGTCTCACATACTATATAGTCTGATCGAAATGGGAAGTGATTTTAATATTTTTTAATTGTAGATAACCTAGGTAAATTTGTAAAAAAAAAATATGAGTTGCCTTTTTTCCCCAATAATATTAGATCTGACACATTATAAATAAAAATATTGTAATTTTTTTTAAAAATAAATATAATTTTTTTGCGTGCTATAATTACTTATTTGCCGTCTAAAAAGAACAGTGTAGTTGAAACGGAAAGTGCCTCATATATTTTTTAATTGTAGATAATCTAGGCAAATTTGTTTACCTTTTGTTTTTTTGAGTTGTATTTTTTCTCGGGTAATATTAGATTTTAAATATTAGAAATCCAATTTTTTAATTTTTTTTCAGAAATAAACTTGAACAAAAGTGCACAAAATTAAAATTCAAAGCCAATTTTTTTTTATAAGATTTATTCATCATATTATTATATTAAATGTATTTAAGAATGTTGATATTAATTTTTTTTCCTGCAAAAAAATCGAGGTCATTTTTTTTTATCTCTTTATATATTTTTAGGCGATAATATGGAATAAATATTAAAACATATAATAATGACTTGTTTGCTATTTAAAAGAAACAGTGTAAATGAGACAAAAGTAACTTGTATCGTTTTTTAATTGTAGATAAACTAGGTAAATTTGTCTATTTTTTGTTCTTGAGGTGTCTTTTATCCCCTGTAATATTAGATATAAAATGATTATTGCTATTATTGCAAAAACAATTTAAATTATCAAATTATCCCGAAAAAAAAAACACTCAAAAACATTAATCAAAGAATAAGGAAGAAAAATAATAATAATAATATATTATTATTATTATTATTATTATTATTATTAATCTTATTATTATTATTATTATTATTATTCTAATTAATGAAAGTGGCAGAAATAAATCAAAGAAAAAAAAATCGAGGGAAAATAAAAATTATTAGGAAAAACGTAGCAATTATTTGATAAGCATTAAAAAATTAAACAGGGATATAAATCATAAATCAAAAGTTGAAGGGCTGAAATGAAAATCACATTTATTATCAATTTCAATCCAAGGACAAAATTGCAAAAATCCAAACCTGTGTACCGACTTTATTGACCTATTTGGACCCAATCCGAAAATAAAAAGTTGCATGACCAAAGTGAAAGGTGCACATTTAATTAATTTCAACCTGACGGACCAAATTGAACCAAATTAAAACTAATGTAACAGAAGTGAAAGGTCCAGGAAAGGAAATTGCAAGTTGAGGGACCGAAGTGAAAAAGGCAAAAACACGGGGGCCTCTCCTGCACTTTTACGTGCAGGGGAGGGAGAGAAATGTTGCCGCCGTCTTCAACCGGCCGCCGCCGCGTCCAAGGACACCGTGTGGCAAAAATCGCCGCACCGGGAGGAAGACCAAGCGGAAGCGCACCGGATTAGACGGCGGTAGCCCATTTCCAGCCACCGTATCATACCGCACGCGCCACTTGAAAGGGGCGTCAGGGGGGACACCATCGGCCGCGTGAACCGCACGCGCCTGACAGATTTCGAAAAATATATAAATAATAATGGTCAGTTATCGTTATGTCCCTGCCCTTAAATAATCGATTTTGTCTTATTGGGGGCTATAACCGTCTTTAGCCATTTCAAAAATATTAAAAAAAAATAAAGGATTACGGCGGACCGGTTCGTACGCGTGCAATTACGCCCGCACCCGTCAGCCGAAAACCTTATTTTGTCCTATTACCAGGGCTAAAATCGTCACTACACTGTTCATAGGCGGAAAAAACAAAAAAAAAAGGTGCACCAACTCGCGCGACGCATGGACGGCATATATCCAGTCCACAGTGTGTTAGAGTCACATGCTACAGCAACTACCCCGAGCTCTTTTAGCTCTTTTGTTAATTTTTTGTTTGTATTTGTGTATTTATATTCTTATATTTTAAATGCCTTATCCATAAAAAAAAAATGAATATATAAAAAAAAACTAAATAATCGAAAGGTTTGTAGGATGATTATTTCTCTTAAATGTATAGCATAAAAAAAAATCTAGGATAATTAATATTTTTTTTACATGTTAAAAAATTTGATCCTGGTTGCGGCGAAGCGCAAGCCAAGTTGCTCATGTATTTTTTAATTGTAGATAATTCGGTCCATTTTTTTCCACCTGTTTTGTCTACGTGTGATTCATGTATTTTTCTGTTTACGTTATATTAGATCTGAAATATCGTACCTAAAAAGATGCAAAAGTCATTTTTTAACAAAAACAACATCGACTGATAAATTATTTCGATTATTATTCTCATTGTTATTATCATGATTGTTAAATTGTCATAATTATTGTAGCTAGAATTATAAATATTATTGTAAATAATTAATATTCTAATTATTACTTGTAATATCAACGTTACCACCATCATTATCATTATAAAAAGAAATTCATTTTTTTTTTTTTACAATTTATTCTTCATATTATTATATTAAAAGCATTTCAGAACACTGAGATTAAATTAATTTGAGATTAAAAAAAACATAGTTCTTTTTTTAAAATATATTTTAAAATGTTAATATTAAACAAATATCAAAATATATAATTAGCCTCACATATTTTTAAGAAAAAATACCTTTAAAATAATTGATATTATTATTTGAAATGTCTTATCCATAATATATATATATATATATATATATATATATATATATATATATATATATATATATAAAATCGAAAGTTTTGTAGATTGATTATTTCGCTCAGATGTATAACATCATAAAAAAAATCTAGGACCATTAACATTTTTTTTACATGTTAAAAATTTTGGTTCTGGTTGTGCCGAAACGCAGGACAAGTCGCTCGTACATTTTTTCACTGTAAGTAATTCAGTCCATTTTTTCCACCTTTTTTGTCTACATGTGACTTCATATATCTCTTATTTACATGATATTAGATATGAAATATCATATATAAAAAAACCACAAAAGTCAATTTTTAACATAAACAACAAAAAATAAATATTATTAGCTTAAAAAAATCATTTGACTTGAAGAATAAATAAAAATAATAGAGAAACAAAAGGAAAGAACAAAGGAAAAAAATAAGAAATACAATTTTCAAATGATCACAAACAAATTAAAATTAAGGACTAAATTCTAAAAAAACATACAACCTCAACAAAATAGAAAATAATAAAAATTAAAAACAAAGATTAAGAGCATACACATATAAATATGGACAAAAATATGGACTATTTCAGAAATATATAAAAAATAAAGGAATTAAAATAAAATAAAAAATTCAAAGTATAAGGACTGAAATGAAAACAAAATATATGATTAATTTCAATCGAAAGACAAAATTGAAGAAAAAACACAAACTTCTATACCAAAAATATTAAGGGATTTAAAATCAATCCGAAAATTAAAAGAATAAGAACCGAAATGAAACCGAAATATATAATCAATTTCAATTGAAGGACACAATTAAAACAAATCAAAACTTATATAACAAAAATTAAGACTATACCAAACAATCAAAAGAGCAGGGACTGAAATGAAAAAAACCATAAATAAAAGGGATTGTCGTGTAGTTTAGCACATAAGAGAGAGAAACGGGGAAAAAAGATCAACCGACCACCGTCATGTATCCGTCCATCGTGGTATGACATGCGCACAACCATGAGGTGGAGGACATGGTGACGCATCTGTTGAGATGCCAGATGAGCATTTTTCACCACCGGGCGCCGCCCAAAGGGTGCGTGCTGAAAATTGTTGGCGTATCTTACCGAAACAGTATTCAACAAAAAATAATAATAAATTAGTAAATATCTAAAGACCTCTACAATCAACTTTTGAATTTTGTCTTTTATAGAGGCATATTCATATTTATACATTTAAAAAAAAAATGAAATGTCTGAAACACTCCATAGTAACTCGTCCCAATAACAAAAAAACTCATAAGCAAATACCAAAAACCCTCGGATCAGCTCTTTATTTTTATTAACAAATAACTAAAAGATTACAAAAATCACTGTGCACACACTCACAAAACACTGTGGACGCGAGCTTTTTCATCCGTATGTCGCGCGAGTTCGTCCACCCTATTTTTTTTTGTTTTTTCCGCCTATGAACAGTGTAGTGGCGATTTTAGCCCCGGTAATAAGACAAAATAGCGTTTTCGGCTGAGGGCTAAAGGCGTAATTGCGCGCGTCCGTACCGGTCCGTTTCGGTCCGGTCCGCTTCATGGGGTTTTTTTTTGAATGGCTAAATACGGTTATAGCCCCTAATAAGACAAAATGTATTAATTAGGGACAGGGCTATAACGGTAACTGACCATTATTATTTATTTATTTTTCGAAATTCTGTCAAGCGCGTGCCTATCACGCGCCGCACGGTGTTCTCCCTAACGCCCCTTTAAAGTGGCGCGTGCGGTAAATTAGCTACCGGCGCCTAATCCGGTTCGCCTCCTCTTCGTCTTCCTCCCGGTGCGGCGCGTTTTGCAACACGGTGGCCGTGGACGCGGCGGTGGCCGGTTAAAGCCGGTTGCACCGTTTCTCTCTCTCCTGCACGTCAACGTGCAGAAGAGCACCCTGAGTTGTGTATACTTTCACTTCGGTCGCTTTACTTTTCATTGTGTTATATACTGTGCAATTTGGCTTGATTTCGGTTATATAAGTTTTGATTTCCTTCGATTGGGTCCTTCAATTGCAATTGATTAAATGTGAATGTTTCACTTCGGTCCTCCTTCTTTTAATTTCCGGATTGGGTTCAAAAGGTTCAAATATATTCGGTACAGTAGTTTCCATTTTTGCAAATTTGTCCTTCAATTGAAAATATTAATAAATCTGATTTTCATTTCAGCCCTTAAACTTTTAATTTTTGATTTTCATCCCTTTATATTTTATTTTCATTTCACCCCTTATACTTTTATTTTTTTAAATTTCTAATATAACCCCTACTTTTGTCCATGTATATATAAGTGTGTTTAACACAATAATAATAACAATAATAATAATAATAATAATAATAATAATAATAATAATAATAATAATAATAGTAGTAATAATAATAATAATAATAATAATAATAATAATAATAATAATTTAATTGTTTTTCTTGCTTCCTCTTTTGTTAATTTTTTTTTCCTTCGTATAATTTAATAATTTTTATTGTTTTGACAGTAATGGTAATGATATTTTTTTTTCCTTTTGTTAAAGTTTCTCAAATATTTTTAGTCTTTCATTAATTATATGTTCTAATATTTATTGAATATTATCTCATAGGAATATATATAGGGCGAAGAAAACATGACCTAAATTTTTTTGAATAAAAAAAATTAATATCAGTATTCTTAAATACATGTAATATAATCATATAATGATAAATCGGTTAAAATAAAATAAAAATTGTCTTCGAATTTTAATTTTGTACTTAACACAGTAATAATAATAATAATAATAATAATAATAATAATAATAATAATAATAATAATAATAATAATAATAATAATAATAATAATAATAATTTAATTATTTTTCTTGCTTCCTCTTTTGTTTTTTCCTTCGTATAATCTAATAATTTTTATTGTCTTGACAATAATGGCAATGATTTTTTTTTCCTTTTGTTAAAGTTTCTCAAATAATTTTAATCTTTCATTAATTATCTGTTCTAATATTTATTGAATATTATCTCATAGGAATATATATAGGGCGAAGAAAACATGACCTAAATTTTTTTGAATAAAAAAAATTAATATCAGTATTCTTAAATACATGTAATATAATCATATAATGATAAATCGGATAAAATAAAATAAAAATTGTCTTCGAATTTTAATTTTGTACTTAACACAGTAATAATAATAATAATAATAATAATAATAATAATAATAATAATAATAATAATAATAATAATAATAATAATAATAATAATAATAATAATAATAATAATAATAATAATAATAATAATAATAATAATTTAATTATTTTTCTTGCTTCCTCTTTTGTTTTTTCCTTCGTATAATCTAATAATTTTTATTGTCTTGACAATAATGGCAATGATTTTTTTTTCCTTTTGTTAAAGTTTCTCAAATAATTTTAATCTTTCATTAATTATATGTTCTAATATTTATTGAATATTATCTCATAGGAATATATATAGGGTGAAGAAAACATGACCTAAATTTTTTTGAATAAAAAAAATTAATATCAGTATTCTTAAATACATGTAATATAATCATATAATGATAAATCGGATAAAATAAAATAAAAATTGTCTTTGAATTTTAATTTTGTACTTAACACAATAATAATAATAATAATAATAATAATAATAATAATAATAATAATAATAATAATAATAATAATAATAATAATAATAATTTAATTATTTTTCTTGCTTGCTCTTTTGTTAATGTTTTTTTTTCCTTCGTATAATTTAATAATTTTTATTGTTTTGACAATAATGGCAGTGATTTTTTTTTTCCTTTTGTTAAAGTTTCTCAAATAATTTTAATCTTTCATTAATTATATGTTCTAATATTTATTGAATATTATCTCATAGGAATATATATAGGGCGAAGAAAACATGACCTAAATTTTTTTGAATAAAAAAAATTAATATCAGTATTCTTAAATACATGTAATATAATCATATAATGATAAATCGGGTAACATAAAAAAAATTATCTTCGAATTTTAATTTTGTACTTAACACAATAATAATAATAATAATAATAATAATAATAATAATAATAATAATAATAATAATAATAATAATAATAATAATAATAATAATAATAATAATAATAATAATAATAATAATAATAATAATAATAATAATTTAATTGTTTTTCTTGCTTCCTCTTTTGTTAATGTTTTTTTTCCTTTGTATAATTTAATAATTTTTATTGTTTTGACAGTAATGGAAATGATATTTTTTTTGCTTTTGTTAAAGTTTCTAAAATATTTGTAGTCTTTCATTAATTATATGTTCTAATATTTATTGAATATTATCTCATAGGAATATATATAGGGCGAAGAAAACATGACCTAAATTTTTTTGAATAAAAAAAATTAATATCAGTATTCTTAAATACATCTAATATAATCATATAATGATGAATCGGATAAAAAAAAAAAAATTGTCTCCGAATTTTAATTTTGTTCTTGACACAATAATAATAATAATAATAATAATAATAATTTAATTGTTTTTCTTGCTTACTCTTTTGTTAATATTTTTTTTTCTCTGTATAATTTAATAATTTTTAATCTTTTGGCAGTGATGGCAATGATATTTTTTTTCCTTTTGTTAAAGTTTCTAAAATAATTTTAGTCTTTCATAATAATAAAAATAATAATATAATTATGTTCAGCTTAAAAATAATAATAATAATAATAATAACAATAATAATAATAATAGTAACAATAATAATAATAATAATAATAATAATAATAATAATAATAATAATAATAATAATAATAATAATAATAATAATAATAACAACAATTATTTCAATCATAATAATAATAATAACAATAATAATAATAACAATAATAAGAATAATGATAACAATAATAATAATAACAATAATAACAACAATAATAATAATAAAAATAATAATAATAACAATTATTTTTGTTAGTAACTCTTTTGTTAATATTTTTTTTGCTCTTCATAATTTAATAATTTCTATTGTTTTGACAGTAATGGTGTTAATTTTTTTTATATATATTTTTAGTCTTTCGCCTAAGAATATATATAGGGAAAAGAAAACATGACCTAGGATTTTTGTAATATAAAAAATTAATATAAGTATTCTGAGATACATTTAATATAGTTATATAATAGTAGATGATCTGCCACACAATTACAAATAACCGATTAAAACACATTCACAAATTTAATTTTTTCTATTTATAGAATAATGTCTACTTTTGTCCATTTATATATAAGTGTACTTAACACAATAATAATAATAATAACAATAATAATAATAACAATAACAATAATAACAACAACAACAAAAATAATAATAATAACAATTATTTCAATAATAACAATAACAATAATAACAATAATAACAATAATAACAATAATAATAACGATAATAATAATAACAATAATAATACCAATAATAATAATAATTTTAACAATAATAATAATAATAATAACAATAATAATAATAACAATTATTTTGTTAGTAACTCTTTTGTTAATATTTTTTTTGCTCTTCATAATTTAATAATTTCTATTCTTTTGACAGTAATGGTGTTAATTTTTTTTATATATATTTTTAATCTTTCACCTAAGAATATATATAGGGAAAAGAAAACATAACCTAGGATTTTTTTAATATAAAAAATTAATATAAGTATTCTGAGATACATTTAATATAATTATATAATAGTAGATGATCGGCCACACAATTACAAATAACTGATTAAAACACATTCACAAATTGATCAATAAACTACAACAAAAAAATATCACACCAAACAATCAAATAATTCACCATACAAATGGATACAAAAAATATTTCCATAATCAGTAAACACAACTGAATAAAGAAAAATTAGATGATCGGCCACACAATTACAACAAAACTAACCACCAACAAATTCCCGATTGACTACAGCAAACAAAAATCTCTAATCAATATAATCTATTATATTTTTTCGATCAACTGATTATATAATTATTAATCCAATTAAAACACACCAGATAATCAAAACATTGCAATTTTGCAATCTATGAGTTAATTAAATCAACACACGATTCAAATCCAAACTGTGACTAAATTATTCTCCAAGACAGTAAAATAATGTCAACAACCAACTAAATCAATGCAAACAAAAAATAATTTATCTTTAATACATTTCAGCGATTATAATATTCGTATCAACCAGTTAAATGCTTAATAACTGTTAAAAAATATTTAACAATCAAAACATTCAATTCAAGACAACAAAATATCATCTTTCATTCATTTTATTGATTACAGATTTACATCAACCAATTAAATAACCATCAAAACAATCAATACATACTAAACAATTAATCAATTATGGTCTTGCAATACTCAAATTACAATTCGCTGATCTTTCATAAATTTTATCGCTTATCATTTTTAAATTTTGAAATTGAATTACTATCTGAGTTTTTAATCTTATAACAATAATCAACTAATTCAATACATAAAAAAAAATTATAACATGATTTAAAATTTACAATTCTTTATCTATCAACTAAAAAATTCTTTGTTTACCACATAAATAATCAGTTTGTTACATATAAAAAGCCCGGCGCAACGCGCGGGCTACCCAACTCGTCTTTTCTAAAAGCAAATCAGTGTTTTCTCCGTTAAAAAAAGAAGTTAAACCACCAATACCCTTGTTGGCAACTTTTATTTTTTGTCTCATTAAAAAGTTTGTAACTATCAATAAAATGAAATGAAGGGGAAATTGTTAAAAAAAAATACAGCAAAAATGCTAGTAGTCTGATGTTGCACGACTCACGTCGTTATAATTAGGAGCAAATTATTGTATACAGCATGCAGACCAAACTGGTAGGTATATGTAGCTGTCTGTGATGGAAGCATTGTTCTCCCTCTAATGAACAAAAGTGAATCAAATGATGTGGGGGAAGAGTCGATCGGTGGACTTTGTTGTTGTGGTTTTAAATAATTTGATTTTATAATTTATATCACTGGATTAATTGTTGGTCCTATCATGTGTATTTGCTAATAATTTTTTTTAATCAACTCTAAAAAACGGTCTAAAGACTCCATTTGCCGCTGGAATCCTATTATCAATGGCACATGGCATGTCATACGTGTCGGAATAGATATTTCATATACGCTACTAAACATGATTGATTTTTGTTTTATTACACCAATCGACTAATAATTATTCAACCGAAAAACAAACAAATAAAAAAAAAACTAATGATGGTGGTCTCAAGGGCGGATAATATAAGGGATCTTTTCTCCTCTGTAGGGCCAACGGGAGTCTTGTATATTTCTCGGGGTGAAAGCTAATGGATGATTTTACGACACCTATTATGAATATATATAGTTTTTGCTAGAGAATAAATAAAAATCAATTATATTTATTAAAAAGTATTGTTTCATATAATAATATTTAAAATAAATTCTAAGAAAATAGATTACAATCGATTAGAACCACTGGATATGCTTTAGCAGGAGTCGGGCAACATCAGACTACATACAGACAAAAGATGGGTTGCTCTTCCACTCTCTTCGGTGGCAAAGAAAGTTTACATGTTTCCATCAACGAGGTACATCATGGATGTCATATGATGTTAACTCATTAATATTTACTATTAAAAAAGTTTTGCATAGTGAAATTAATATGGATTTTAATAGTTAAATTACTATTTTTCTCTCGATGCACAACTATACAACATCAGACTACATACCGACAAAAGATGGGTTGCTCTTCCACTCTCTTCGGTGGCAAAGAAAGTTTACATGTTTCCATCAACGAGGTACATCATTGATGTCAACTCATTAATATTTACTATTAAAAGGGTTTTGCATGGTGAAATTACTATGGATTTTAATAGTTAAATTATTGTTTTTCTCTCAATGCACAACTATTTTAGTCTTGGGTTCAGGGTATTTTTGTTTTTTTATGTTTCTGTGCACAGTAAAATAATCATAATACCTCATAATAAGACAAAAATCAAGAGTTGGTAACGGGGGTATCACGGTAATTTTACTTTTTCAGTGCACACTAAAATAATTCTTTTATCCTCAAATAAGACAAAACACAAGAGTTGCGTGCGAGGAAGTTTCGTACATTGAACATTTTTTGAAAATATGTAAATATATATATTTATACCCTCATATAAGACAAAATCAAAGTGTTGACTGCAGGGGTGTTGCGGTAATTTAATGTTTTTTAGTATTATTTTTTGCTGATTACTGTTGGCGTGTCTGACAGATGCGCCGATAGTTTTCGACCTCACGTCCCCTTCAGATGGCATGTGTGGCGTCTTCTGACAGTGAAAATATTTGTATGGTGTCACTCAGGATGCACCTTCATGTCCTCTACCTCATGGTTATGCGTGTGGCGGGTAAAGGTGATCAGATACGTGATGGTGGTCGACTGAACTTTTTGTTCCCCCTTTCTCTCTCATGCAAGCCAAAGTGCACGGTAGTCCCTATTGTTTATGGTGTTTTCATTTCAGTCCTTGATCTTTTGATTATTCGGTATGTTCCTGATTTCTGTTATGGAAATTTTGATTTATTTCAATTGTGTCCTTAGATGGAAATTGATTATATATGGAGTGTTCAATTTGGTCCTTATTCTTTTAATTTTTGGTTTGGTTTTAAATCCCTTAATATTTTCGGTATAAGAGTTTTGAATTTTTTCAATTTTGTCCTTCGATTGAAATTGATTACATATTTTGTTTTCATTTCAGCTCTTATACTTTTAATTTTTTATTGTAATTCTTTTATTTTTTTTATATTTCTAAATAGTCTCTATTTTTGTCCATGTTTATATATATACACTCTTAGTTTTGATTTTTAATTTTTATTATTTCTTCTTTTGTTGCGGTGGTATTTTTTAGAAAAAATCTTAAATTTTTGTTTGTGTTTGTGATCATTTGAAAAAAAAATTCTTTGTTCTTTTTGTTAGTTTTTTAATTATTATTTTTATCTTCAAGTAAAAAACAATTTAGCTAATAATTTTATTTTTGTTTTATAATTTATTTTACTTTTTTTTATTGTTCTTTTGTTAAAGTTAGTTTTTTTTTTTATTCTTTGATGTAATTTTGGTTTTTTTCATTATTCACACAATAATGACAATAGTTTTAGTTTTTTTTTCTTGCATCCTCTTTTGTTAGTTTTTAAGTTTTTTATTCCTCTGAGTAATTTAATATTTTTTAGTGTTTTAGCAATAATAATAATAATAATAATTTTAAGTGTTATAACCATAATAATAATAGTGATATTATTAGTCATAATGATAGTAACAATTGTAATTTATTGTAATGGTTGTAGTGGTTATGTTGTTAATAATTATGGTTTTGATGATAATAATAGCAATAACTCATCAAATAATATAAAAAATATCAATAATGACAAAAACAAATTATAATAATGATCATAATACTAATTATAATTGCAATTATATTAATAGAAATAACGGTGCTAATTATCGTAATGTTTATTGTTATAATAATGACGATGATTATAACAATAATGATAATTAAAATATTGATTATTTACAATAATGATAGCTATAATAATTGTGACAATTTAACAATTATAATATTAACAATGAGATAATAATAGAAACAATTCATCGATCGATTTTTTTTGTTAAAAAAAATGACTTTTGCAACCTTTTTAAATATGATATTATATATTTAATATAGCGTTAAAAAAATATATAAAGCCACACGTAGTCAAAACGGGTGAAAAAATTGGGCAAAATTATCTATAATAAAAAAACTAAATGAGTCACTTGCCCTGCGTTTCACCGCGGACACAACCAATTTTTTAACATGTGAAAAAAATATTAATGGTCCTAGATTTTTTTGTAATGTTATACATTTGAACGAAATAATCAAGCTACAAAACTTTTGATTATTTAGTTTTTATATATATTCATTTTATTATAGATAATACATTTAAAATAATGATAACAATTATTTTTAAGATATTTTTCCTTACAAATATATGAGGTTAATTATATATTTCGATACAAACACCTGAATATATATATATATATATATATATATATATATATATATATATATATATATATATAAAAGATCTAAGTTTTTTTTTGAAATCTCAAATTAATTTAATCTCAATGTTTTGAAATCCTTAAAATATAATAATATTAAGAATAAATCTTTAAAGAAATTGAATTTCTTTTGAAATAAAAATCAATTCAAACTAAAAATATATCAAG
Organism: Salix brachista; assembly: GCA_009078335.1. Classification (NCBI taxonomy): domain Eukaryota; kingdom Viridiplantae; phylum Streptophyta; class Magnoliopsida; order Malpighiales; family Salicaceae; genus Salix; species Salix brachista. Next base: position 8,943,828 of record CM018581.1, on the reverse strand, counting down.
TCACACATAGACAAATCAAATACAAAAAAACACAGATAACAAACTACTAACAACAAAGTAGAAGTCTAAACTAAGAGCAAATGTGTATAAATATAAACAAAAAATTAAAAATTCTCAGAACGACTGAAAAAATTAAGGAATCAAAACTAAACAAAAAAAAAATACAAAACAAGAAATTATATATGTTGAAACGAGGCAAAAAAAAAAAATTATCCCTGCAGCAAAGCGCAGGGCAATGGCTAGTGTAAACTATACTGTCATTCATTTAAAAAAAATTCAAATACAATTTTTTTTTAAAAAAAAAAGATAAAAGTAAAAATTTTGCAGCCACCCACCAATAAATAAAAAAAATACAAAATTTGCAAAAAAAAATATTTTTGTTAAAAAAGACAAAATGTGTTGTTTTCATGCATACGGCCAATACGTTAACATATTTTCAACATTCCTTTCCAAAAAAATATATTCTGAGTTTAAAGAAAAAATGATTTTTAGCATGAATTTCTTAAACTCAAAAAATTGTTTTCTCGCATTTTTGGATTTTATAACATATTTGTAAAATCCAAAGGGTATTCACCAATATTCAAAAAATACAAAAATCTTATTTTTAGAGATTCACATTATTCACTGTTGATATTTGGATAAATAAATCTTAATATCTAAAATATTGGCGGGGATAATTCGTTATTATTCACTGTTAATATTTGGATAAATAAATCCTAAAGGGGTTAATATCCAAAATATTAGCAGGGATAATTCGTTGTTATTCATCATAAATATTTGGATAAATAAACTTTAAGGTGACAAATATCCAAAATATTTTTACGGGAATAATACGTCATCACCATTTAACCCAACATTTCTTTGAAAGATCAATACCATAACAATTATAAGACAAACCAAAATACCAAGCAGCTTACCTTAGATAGGGCGTACTAGGGGTGCTAAAACCTTCCATTTACGCAATTAGTCCCTTCTCTTAGAATCTCTGAAATACCAGTTTAGGTTTTCTAATAACCATAATACTAAGTGGTGTCTTCTTTTTTAATAAAATAACGATAAAACCCCGACATGAATAACCCCGCTCACGGGGAGGATCGCTGCGACGCCAAGCTCTCGCGGAGGGTGCGACAATCAGTACACACTGATTTTCTTAATTTGTATTTTTATTGAGAGAGAGAGAGGGAGAGCTAGGCTAGGCCTAGCTTGCAGATAGAAGCGAGGGCTATGCCTAGCTTTGCAGAATAGAAGGCAAAAAAGCCTGGGGGTGGCTTTGCAGATTCAAACTGATTTTGATGTTTTTTTTCCCAAGTTTAATGGGAACCGAGTTTTCAACCCGATTTGACAAGTTTTGTTGAGTTGACTTGCAAAATCATACAATTTTGTGAGTCAACTCGCGAATTTAACAACCATGCATATGATGTCATCTCATCAATATTTACTATGTTAACTATACTGTCATTCATTTAAAAAAATATAAATACATTTTTTTTTTAAATAGATAAAAGTAAAAATTTTGGATTCTAAGTTATTTGACCTTGTAATAAAAAAAAATATACAACTTTCTTTGAGAGACTGACAGGGTAGTACATTGTAGTAGAACTGGTTTCTAATTTCTCCAAGTGCATGACAATATTGTTGGGTGATTAATGTAGCTGAAGGCAATTTATTAGTGATTTTGCTATTAAAATCTAGTCTAATCTTGGGAGAGGCTTTTAAAATTAATCATAGCACAAGAGGCGTAGAAGATAATGTTCGTCCTGCTTATCAAGAGATGAATCAGCGGCAACCGCAATCGATCCAAATCTCGTTACTACCAAAGCTGGACTTGTTCTTTTATAATTTGATGCATAAAATAAGTAGCTAATTTGGACCACCTAGGACTTTTAAAATTTCTATAATGTTTTCCCTCGCAACTTTATTCAGCAAGAAATAATCACTCACAACCTCAAGTACAAAAGGGCAAGCATAAAGAACCATCAATGATATCAAACACATGAAGATCCAATAAAATGTACATTTTCCGTTTAACTTGGCTGACTTTTGACTTGACCAAGAATCAATGCTCGTGTAATTCTCTTTCTTTCTCTAACACCTAATCTTTTTACAGCCACACGGGAAACAAATCAATGAGAAAATCAACAAAACCTCATTAAGTACACAGCTCACAAAATCTACTACTTGAAACAACAGTTCATGGTTTATGATGCGCATAAATTGATGAACGAACAGCATGGAGAGAAGAGAGAACTTTTCCATTCACAAGAACTTGTTCAGTGAAATCCACACGAATTGATTTGAAATTGTAATGCTGTTTAAATAGACACAGAAGCAAAAAATAAGGTATCAGATCATCATTCATAATCATCAGTAAAAATATTCTAAGGGATGGAAAGGTGTCTTGTCAAAGTAGAGCAACGTGGTTTCAAAATGATGTTTTACTACCAAAGGGCGTTGTATGGTGTTGCACCCACGCAACACATCCATGGTTTCTAGATCCTATTTTTGTTCTACTTGATCCTTCGTCTCTTCCCTAACAAACTTCTCTAACCTTGTTGTCAAACACCCATCTAAATGCTAACACTGCTACCATGGCGTACCACATATTGGTCAATGCGTGAATATCATCTGAATTCTCTAGGCTCGCATCAATTTTTTAAGCTAACTCAAAAGACTAGCTAATATAAGCCACAACCAGTTACGGATAAAACATATTGTGAGGAGATGACCTTTAACCTAGATAGATTTTGAGTACGAAAAATAAATCTAATTTGATGGAAACCACACCAGAGCTAATAACTAGAGACTGAATTAGAGCATCATAGTGGACATGGACTTTTGAGCAGCAAAAACAAGACTGAATTAGAGCATCAGAGCAGTAAACAGAGACATGAATCAAGAGTAGCTAACAATCCTAGACCTCAAAGCTTGTGGCAACAGGGTTGATCCTGTGTCCTTGTTATTTCCACCTGGATCATCTCACCTCTAAGAACTAAAGCCCCCAAATACATGCCCATTTTCAACTCTTTCACCATCACGAGCAAAAACCTTAACCTTCCTTTGGAAGAACATAGCAATCATATGCTTAACCATTTACACCTAGATTTGGTAAATTGTATTGCTGCAGTGTTTGTCTAAAGGAGAACAAGACAGGATGCCTGCATCATTTATATGCTACACCGGGTAATTAACATGCAAATACACCATGGAGTTTAAAAATGGGTTGAGAGAAATTTTAAGAAACTGGGTTGAAGGCAGAATACTTGAAAGAGGAGAGAGATTTGTCCCTTGGCCCTGGTAATGACAGGATGACCAGCTAGGCGGCCAAGGGAAAATCAACACAAGGAAAGAAATTATGCGCATGACTCTAAATTGAAAAATTATGATCATGAAAGCCATGGGTGCCACATCACCATCAAGTTAATATAAGGAAGGAAGATAATGAAGTGTTATTTTTTAATGCTATAGCCCTCTAACTTTTCTCTTTCCATATTCACAGTTAATAAAAAACAGGCAGTGGAACAATTTACTTTCAAGGCATGTGAGATTATGGATTGATGTTTGTACCAAAATGAAGAAAAATGCTCTAAATATGAGAGAATATACCTTTCCCTTCCAAGAAAAATCAACGTAATGGTAATAAGGCTCCAAAAGTGTTAGCTGATCTCCTTCTTTTATCTGTGAGAAGAAAGAATTATCATCAGCGGTAATATATTTTTGAACAGGTTATAAAGACAATGGCAATAGTTTTTTTTTGCTGAATTTAGTGCAAGATTGAGCTCAATCCGCTTATTAAGTCTCATGATTTTGAGATTTACAGGAGTGTCAATCTCCTTACTGATGTAAGGGGGACCTCTACAATACATTGGAGTATGCTTGCCAACCCAAACACCCCTTCCTTTTCTTTACTCATTCAGCACACACATACAAAGATCTGGTGACAATAGCTAGCTACTTTTCAGTTATGGCTTCCCTCAAAACTGAAAACAACTTGCTAGAGCAATTTGTCACAAAGAAATGTTCTTCTAAGAAGAAGAAGAAGAGGAAATGAATTTGATCAAATTTTTGAAGTTTTTCCAGAACAAGCAACAGCATGAAAGTATTGATTAGAAGTCAAATAATTAACTGAAAAAACAATTTCTTGGGAATGAACCATCGGGGTGGGATGGCCTGCTTATGACTAAACCAGGGAAAGACTGTCTCAGTGGAGGAAGGTCAGAGGATACTCTCAAATATTAAAAACAGGAAAAAATGATCATCTAGAGAAGGGTATCATGATGGAATCATCCCTTAAAAACCACATTATCCAGGGGAGGGGGAATCCGCTGCATTTCTTCTATAATTGGCATAATGCCCACGTAATACAGAACAGGTAATTTATTGAGTGTCTGTCTCATCCTTCATGCTTTGCCCGAAGTTCTGAAGGCGAGTTTGGTAATTCATGTTTTTCTGTGACTGTCCAACCAAAGATTTTTTCCTCATACTACACTGTGTTCCAATATTCATATGAAACCTAAACTCTCTGTGGATTACAAAGACAGTAGAGAAGAAGACTAGAAAGAGAAGAAGGCAAACACATCAAATGAAGCAGGGAACTCTTACTGCATCATTGTGCATCCCATACACTGATAGTACAAACCATATTTGATTAGAATCACACACCAAATAGTATCTGCAGAGAGAAAGAGAGAGCACTATGAAACACTGAAAAGCAAAACTAATCAAGTTTCACTGATAAAAAAAAACACAAGTTGAATCCAATTGCAGCATGGATTTACAGAGGTGATTTTGAAAGAGGCTTACAGGGGAGTGGCATTCTCTTGCTTGACAAAGAAAAGCACTTTTCCCACTATTGCTACTGCTCTGTTCAGGCCCTCTGACAACTGATCTACAGGGGCTCTTTTATATGAAGAACTCACTTACAGGGGAAAAGGCATGCAACAATGATTAGTACATTCCATTTGAGAAAGGAAAAAATGAATGATCACCCAGAACCGAACTGTATCATCAAGTAAAAACACAAAAGAGTGGGCAACTTACAATTAACGGCAGCTAGAGATGATACCACAGAAGCAAGTCGTTTAGTTCTAGTCTGCCCCTATAAATTCAAACCTCAAAAGAATCAGCTGAATCTCAGAAGAAAGGGAGCATTCACACACATTCACACTTTATGTGAGATCTGACAGCAAAAGGTTAACACAACTTGTAAAGTTAAACTAAGCTTTTTGAGATTAAAGATTGTTACATAAAATCTTCTTAGCTTCTTAGCTTAAGCAAAGCACTCACAAATATAACTAATATTCACGGATTCCCTAATCCTCTTTCTGTTTTTTTCCCCATATCATTATTTTTACAAGCACAAATACTTTAAAATGACAGGCGAAAGCATGCTATTAAGAAAGTTAGATTAAAATTGCAATGAAGCAGCAACTAAAAGTGCCATGTTTCCATAACTACTAACATAAAAAAATTGCAATACCCTCAACAGATTCTCCAACTTATCAAGAAGATTAACCATCTTTTGAACCTCCTCAGTAGCATTGAGACTAGGATCCTTCAAGGCAGCAGCTTCAAACCCACTAAGGGCCCTTTCATAATTCTCTAGATAGTGGTTTACCTGAAAAGAGGAATTCCTTAGATGGTATTTTGGTACATATGAGTAGCTGAGCAGCACTTGTCACCTGGATAAATATTTGGAAGTTGTTCCTAAGCAATGGAATTGTCAAGTCAAGTCCACCATTAAGCAAGTGAATTTATTGTTCTCGGTAAGTCTTCATCATATTATTTTTCCCTTGAATTTTCAAGCAGAGCCCTACAGTACTAGTACCTTACCAAATACTCTAGGAGCATCCTCTTCAATCTCTCAGTTTCTTGCATACCAAATCAAGATCACAATTTCAAAAGGAAAATGCTCATGGAGAGGTTTTGGTCACCAATTCAAAATAAGTTTCATTCCTACTCCTAAATTTATTAGTTTGTCTTTCTTATCCTTTTTACCAATAAAAGCCTAAAATTAAAAGAGCTTTCATTGCAGTTTATCACTAATGTCAATCAGTGACGCCGATGGAGATTGGCATATGCATTTCAAAGAAAGATTACACATTCATCCCTTGAATTTCTAGAAACTTCGAGACAATTTCATTATTTGAGAAAATTGCTTCTGAGCAATCGATTAAGGAATTTGTAACTTACAGTGGCACAGTTGAAATATAGGTCTGGATTGGACTTCATCCTCTCATCCTTCTCCTGAGATATATTATTAACTGACTTAGTAGAGGAAAAAAATCACAGTAGCTGATCTGAAACAAATTAAGAATCCACTCAACAGAGACTTGTAGAAAATACATAATGCTTGGTAAGCAATGCAGAACGAATCATGAATCACAAGTCATCACTTCGTATAATCAACTCCTATTTAAAAAGGGGTTAATTGGTCCAAAAATCCCTTCAACAGGAGCTTAGTCATTAACTTCTAAATTTGATTTTGGTCACAGTACTATTTATTTTTTTGGAATTAACAAACTAAAATCAACATGTGATAGTCACGTGATTTGTCCTTTAAAGGACATGGTACAAGATTTTATGGAACAAGTTCAGCAGAGGTTTGGATCAATCAACCTTCAATTAATCTTTAAGAGATCCTTCACTGATCATCAAATGGTTTATAAAAGGAGACTTCACAGTTTCCACACTTACAGCATTTTGGTATGCTTTTAAAGACTGTAGGAGTTTGCTGTGATCCCATGCCCCAGTCACAAAAAAACTTGTCAAACATGCATTCCCAAGATTGTCTGTAAGAAGATGAAATGATGTCAAAGGAACATGGTGTGGAGGTTAAAATAATAACTAAAAATAATAATTTACAAGTGTGTGTGGCCAGGGGCCAGGCCGGGCCAGCATAGTCATCATACAAATATATGCATATGGAGCTCAATGTTTCTTAGAAGGCAGCGAGAAGAAATGCTCAAAATCAGTAACTACCCTTCAAATGTAGCTAGTGATACAGATGGAAAGCAAACACCAGATGTACCTTCGTTTTTCATGCCATTACAAAATGTTGAATATGTTGTAGGAACTGGTAAATATTGGAAAAAAAGCAAATGATATGGGTTGATTTGATATGATGTAAAATCTTACACCAAGAGTTTCCATCCTTGACATCCAAAGTGATAGCATCCTTGGCATGTTGAATGCTTTCCTCAACAATTTGTGCCTTATTTTCAGAACCTACATCAGGGGAAGAAGACTATGGTAAATGTCTGTATTCAAGCATGATAAATCAGATTATAAACCTTTTCCTTGCAAGTTTTTGGGCTCTGAATTTAATTCATTAATTTAGGGCTGTTGCTCAAGTGCCTGAAATCTGGCAATTCACAGAATTTCATGGTGATCTTTGACAGGAGAATACATGTTACGCAAAGTGTTTTTAACTCAAAATACATCCACTGCAGGGACATTAATTTGTGGAAGGATTAATCGTGCAGTCACATTAGTAGCACTTCCAACCTATAACCAGCTGATAGTATGGTGATAGAAAACGAAACTTCAAAATCATAGATGTTTTGATTGCCAGGACATTCTGTCCACTGCTAAGGCTCAATACAGTGTTATAACTATTAAGCAGCTACATGTGTCATATACACTTCATGATTTGTGGGTCGGCACAACCAGCTTAATGAATTGGGTTTTTTGGGTAAGTTAGAAGGCATGAAGAATAAGGTGAAATGAATAATTAAACTGATTGCAATAGAATTTACCATTCAACTCATCTATTTGGATCCAAAACTAAATATGCATGTGTTGTAATTGGTTATAATGATGTGCTATAATAATAATAATAGTGCAACTAAATCTTAACATATTTATACAATAAGCATCCATGTCTTTTACAGTTTACTTGTACCTCCTGATGAAGATGCACTCTATCTTACAAAATAGTTAAACAAAGTACCTTAAAGAGGGGCAAAATCATTATTCTAGCTTTGGACTACAATAATAACTATGAAACATATCAATAAGACCCTTCAATTACTTTTGATCATGCCTTGATGATATTTTTATGCAATTTTCTTGGTAACATGATCTTGAATAAGATCACTTAACTATGCAATTGCCATTAAAATAACTAGGAAAACAGGTATCACTTTAGCAGCCAACCCATTTCATTCAATTAAAAGTAAGGTAATTAGAAACATGATGTTATCATGAGTGCATTATAGTTTTTATCAAAGCATACCACAGATGCAGGGTTTGTCTTCATAAATTATGAAGATTGAGAAATTGTGCCATCAAAGTGCTGCAACATATAAATGAGCAAACCAATAACAAGTCCTATGTATGCTTTTACAAGACGCCAGAGTGGCTAAAGGTTTGAAGAGGGAAAAAGAAGGAAATAAAAAACTTAAAATCCTTGCCTTGGGCCATTCTTCTTTCAAGCATTGATAACAGACAAAGTATCTTCTTGTTTGCCCCCTGCACAGCAGCCATTAGGAATATCCAACAATATCTAAACATCAAGCATGATAAAAGGATTGAATGTTTGTTAAAACTTATAAAACCTAGCACTTAAATCACAACTAACCTTACTTAGTGCTAGATTGAAACAGTTTTTTGCTGAAGGTAAATCTCCCTTCTTCCAGATGCAGTTCCCCAAACACAGCCAAGCATCTGCAAGTGATGGGTTCAACTTGACCTGGGGAAATGAATTAAGTCAGTCCCCAGCAATGGACTTCAAACTAAGCATTAAAACACTCAAAACTAAATAGAACTCACAGCTTTAGAGAGGTGGTCCTCAGCTTCTTTATTGTATTCAGGTACTACATCCAGCATCTTGCCTCTCAGATATTCATATGTCGCTCGTTGCACAGGTGATTTCCTATCTTCTATGAAGAGAATAGTTTTTTCACCAAACATAACAAGACACAAATGAAGATACACTTCGCAGAATGAAGTCCAACAACAACTAATTAAACACGCATCAATTCCACGGGAATTTAATATTTCAAGTGTCAGAAGGTCTTAAAATAAGTGGAAAACTGCAGGCACGTTCATCAAACTAGGAGACATTATTTAAGCAAAGGAACAATCTTTATTATCACCGACCAGTATTTGCTTCCAGCTTCTTAGTTCATTAAATTGAGAAAGAAAAAAGAATATTTGACAACAAGCACAGTTCCATGAGGGGGGGGGGGGGCACCTCGGTACCCATATCAAAAGATACGAAGAGATTTAATGCTCAAGAACAAAAGGGTCATTGAAATTATCATAATCCTTTTCAAATTTCCGATCATCAAACACAAAATCCAAGTTCCCAACATTCGATTAAACAGGTATATTTTTTTATTATCAAATTGATGCGAGAGAGAGAGAACCCACCATGAGGAATGGAATCGAGGAGGTTGAGAGAGAGATCGGATTGAGATTGTAATTTGGAGATTTTGTCAAGTGGGTTTGGTGGGAAATATGTGTCCCTCAGAATGTAGAGATCATCTGCTGCTTTTGTGGCTTTTCCCCATATATCTTCTCCTTGTCCTTCTCTCACTAGCCTGCTGCCGCTGCTCATTCTCTCGCCCTTGTCTACTACAACAACAAATCAGTGCAAGAAGGAAGAAACAGTAGGAAGAAACAGTCGACCAGCAAACCAAGGTGTCCTTGAATAATACTCTTGTGAATCCACGACGTCGTATCCGCATTTAAAAACTCCCTTTTCCTTTCAGATCACGACAAACCTATCTCAAAGGATCGACCATGAGACTCGATGATAGGATTAAAAATCCTACTCCAAACACTTAAAATTGTTTTAGTTGGGCACGACGTCGTACTATAAATTGCTTAGATTGGATTCATAAATCGAAAAACATTGAGATTATTTACATGTTATTAATTTTTTTAATCTTTTAAAGTCCTGGTGTTATCAATGAAACATTATTTGTAAAATTAAGAAGATTTTTTAAATTCAGACGCATGGACGGTTTGATTAAAATCTAATTGATGAATAAAAGATTTTATTTTGATTGATAAAAACTAAAGGCTAATTTTATAATATTTTTATTTAAAATATTGTATGTATGATGTAATACAAAAACATTCCTTCAATGATGATTTGACACTTCATAATTTGAAGATGGTAGGATTTTAAGTGCTGCCTCATTTCATTTATTTTTTTAAAGCACCGTTGATGAATATGGTTAATTTGCAATTAAAAATTACAATTATCTATTAATGAAAATATCTATTAATGAATATGGTTATTTTTTTATTTTAAATTATATTTTTTTTGATATTTTTAGATTATTTTGGGATGCTAATATCAAAAATATTTTTTAAAAAATAAAAAATTATATTATTTTAATAAATTTTTAATCAAAAACACTGTAAAATATAGTCAATCATGATTACAGTAAGTTTTTAACAAATAATATATCAGGCCAAAAAATATACAAAGAGTAATGGTAATTGCAAATATATATTATAGAAGGTTTGTGATCTGCACAGTATATCTCGAGTGTTAAGGTCTGCATCACCTGTAAGAATCTGGGATACCAAAATTTTACTCATTCACTTAAACCCATAAAAATATACTTTTTAGAACATGAAGTTTACTCGCATAAAAAAAATCTAATTTTTCCCTGCCCTCTAAATGATTTTAAACAACAAAATCTCCCTGCACAAAAATAAAAATAATGTCGAAAGTCCCCTAGAGAAAGGCTTTTTATACTGTAATGGAATATGTAAAGTCAAATAAACAAAGAAAAACTATATAATGTTAGGTAAAGGTTCTTTCATGCATTAGTGGGATCCTAGGATTCAAACTAGGTCTACAACATGCAGACCACATACATACAATTATCTCACCGATCATCTCCAGGGATAATTTCTATCGATTTATTTCTTTTTCTTTAAATATTTATTTTCTCATGCTTGTCGAGATTGAAGCACAGCCCCTGCTTGCACTTATGAATATATTTTTAGAATTATTTCAAAATGTATTTTTAGTATTTACTTTTGAGGACCAGTGCATCCTCTACATGGTAGTGAGTAACATCTCGGACAATTTCAAACACTAGAACAGCAGAATCTGATTGACTATAATCTGGTCCAAAAATCTTTGTTCTCTGTGGAATCAGGATCCGGTGACATTTTCAACTGCTTCCTGCATCATGGCACCCCAACAACAGATCCTGGCGCCTACGTGCAGGGCATGCTAGCACAAGCTGGGAATTTGATCGGCCGGATTTACAAGCTTGGTGCTCGCCGGATTGCTCTGTTTTCACTGGGCCCTGCTGGGTGTATTCCAGCGAGGGCCCTCTTGCCAGGTGCACCGGCTGACAAATGTTTCGGAGAGGTGAATTCGATGGTCATGAAATATAACAATGATGTACAGAGTTTTCGAGCTATTCCAGCACGATGTCGTAATTCACCAGCAGTCTCTCAAAACAATAAACAGGAGATTATATATATAATTAATCTCCGATTAACTAATGCATGCTGTGGCGATGGAACTCTTGGAGGATTGCTACGACGAATGAGACACGTATTAAATAATTATCTCATTTAAGAATTTAAGTTGGTAGGTGAGATTATTTATATTACTTTTTAATATTTTTCTCAAATGAAAATATTTTGAGCTTGAAACTTACATAGACTCACATAATTTTGTGCTTGATTTTTATCAAATAGAATGAGAGTGGTGAGATTCGAACTCGTAATCGCATGGTTAATAAGGTTCCGATATCATATTAAAGAACCATCTAACCTAAAAATTTAAAATATTAGATGAGATCCCAGAATATAATTTATATTATTAGACAAAATAGTTTTTTTAATATGATTTATATTATTCAGGTACAAGATTTGTCCAGATCCTAGTGCGTTTTTTCCGGGGATTATTCCCATCCAAGCGAGCATACTTGCAAGCTCATCTCCGAGGCGTTGTGGGGTGGAAAGAAGTCGAGAATTAGACTAGTCAATCTGATGACTCTAGCCAGCACGTCTTCTTTGAACACTTCTGCTTATACCTCACTTGAATTGGTAGTTTGCTTGGACTTGTCTGTATATTATCTTTGATTCCATGTATTAGACTGGGTTTGCAAAGGATAGAGAAATATTCATTTCAATCCTTGAATTTTTTAAATCAAAATCAAAGAAATTGTTTTAGTTTAAGAGTTGGTTAGGCAATTCAATACTTAAAAATTAATTTTAATATTAATAAATCTACGTTGAAGAAAGAGATTTAGAAAAGGTGATTTTGCCCTTTAATCATGTTTGAAAGGGTTTATCAAGGCTTAAAAAACAATTCTTGATCGTTTTGTGAGTTGAAAAAGTTTTTTATAATATCTATACACGATAATAATTGAAAATTCGGGTTCTAAATTACTTCAAGCATTAAAGAGGTTTAGTTAATATGGGCCACGTGTAGACTGCTTATGCGAATGACTTCCCGTCTCATCTGCTTTTCTTTTATATAATAATAGCTCAAGTGGACTGCACGCCATCGGTGCGAGTTTAAAGAAAATCACTCGCTATCCTTTTCTAGCCCTTGCACCTTTTTTCTTTCTTTCTTTAATTCTCTTATTTTTATGGTATAATTCTTTTTAAATGAAATTATTAAAATGATATCTTAAAAATCATCTAGTTATATCAGTTTCCAAATAAAGTTAATTTTTTTTATGATAATATTAGTGATTATTTTATGAATGATTATGAGGGTGTTTATTTTTGTGGTGTAACCAGAGGTTGCAAAAAACTTTTTATTCTAGTGTTTGGTAAATGTTAGAAGCAAAAAATTAGCATGGGCTCCACAGATTTAAACAACATGAATAGCTAGCGCAAGAAAAGCAAGAATTAGCTGCTTTTCTTGCCTTTTGCTCGACTGAGGTCAGGTGTCTGTGTGTGTGTGGCTGCTGAGAGAGGGGGGTATGGGGGTTAAAAGTTTTTTTTATAAAAAATATATTTTTAATATTAAAATAATCTAAAAATCAATTAAGATATAAATAAAAATTTATTAGAAGTAGATCACAATATAATTTTTACCTCGCAATTCTAATTTTGTTTCATATGATATTTTACTATATGTTGTTCCGGGATCGCAGAAGCCTTCACGTATAGATTTATAGTTCATGATGAAATTACAAGTAGTTTGATGGGAGAATAAAAACAAGTGTCTAATTTACTTGAATTATTAATTATATTTTATTATTATAATTATTAAATATTTTAGAAACAATATACACACACACACACACACACACTTTAAATTAATTTTACAAGTTAAAAGCAATATGAAAAGCTTGGCAGCCAAACACTTGAAAATATTTTTCATTAACCTCAAACTCAACCACAGTTTTAACCAAACACTTTAAAAATTATTTTAAATCGCAACTAAAGTGCTTTTCATGAAACTGTTTTTTTTAAAACCTCAACCACAAAATCAAAAGCAATACCAAACACGCCTATATGAATGCATTGAAGATTTCAAGATTTTTATAATGAGAATAAAATAATTATTTATTATTTTTATATACATTATTTTTTTCATACAATCACGTAAGAACACGCATTTTCCCATTGAATTTAAACTATTGAAATTTTTATAGTTATTTATTTTAGTTGCATTAAACTTTTATTCAAATAACCATGATGATGATAAAAGAAATTCATTAAAGTAAAAGAAATTGCATGAATAAAAAATTTAAATTCTGGTTAAATAAATATATTTTTCATTCCAGTTGAAGACATATTAGTTTGTAATCAGGATACGGGCCACCCCCTGTACTTGCATGGCCTTCCAAGGAAGCCACGGCCATGCCATGTGTTTTTTTTTTTTTTTGGTGTTTACCCGGGTATCCTCCCACAAGGTGAGACTAATCCCGTTCGGGGTTCGTGGCTGCCCCTCCCAACGAGTGCGCTTCCCGGGGATAGAACGCTGATTCTCACCTTTACGGGGATCTAGCAGTGCCTTAACCGCTAGACCAACACTACGTTGGTACCATGTGTTTTGTTATGTTCTTAGGGCAAACAACAAATTGTGGGGTTCGAAAAACAAATCTGATTGGTTTGGTGGAGATGGTTTTTTCAGTAATAAATCATAAACGATGAAGTGTCTCTTTGTCATTGTAATCCTTTAGTTTATTTTTATTTAAAATTAATATTTTTAGAATATCTTAATACGATGACGTCAAAAGAATTTTTTAAAACTAAAAAATATATTTATAGGAAATAATTTTTTGCTAGATTCCATTCATGCCCGAAAAACATTAACTTGATGGGGTCTAATTTTCTTTCCTTTCAACTAATTGTTGCGACCCTGTCATTGGGTTGGTGTAGTTCTATGCCATTTTTTGCAGGGAGCCAAACCTTTTGCGCGCGTGTCAACCAGTTTATTGCACCGGCAAATTCCAAATCTGCCATGGACTTCAACCCCCAGCTCTCCGACCTTAAAATAATAACAATGTTTTTGCCCCCACCCCACAATTTATTTTCTCTCTAGGAAGCTGTTTGGCACTGCGGTCAAACCGGTGTTTAGCTAAAATTCAATTTTTTTTTCATTTTAAATGTAATTTTTTTGGTATTTTTAAATCATTTTGATGTGCTGATATCAGAAATAATTTTTTTAAAAAAGATATATATTATTTTGATATATTTCTAAATAAAAAAATATTTTTAAAAGCAACCACAACGACCCTCTCAGGCTTGAGCACACGCAAGAATCAAGTAGCGTAGCCCCCGTAATTTGAATTCCAACTTCCACATGTCACGGCAGTTTAGGTGTCGATTATTTTCCCGCGAGATTATAGAAGTGGGAAATCAACTGATATTATTCAAAAGTCAGGGATTGAAATCGACACAGTCTCAATTCATAAGAAAATTAAGCAATATATTCTACAAAAAGGGGAGAAAAAAAAAAGACTTGTAAACAAAAAGCTATAAAAGAGAAAGCAAAGGCTCAAGACAAGGACAACCCAGGTCCCGTAATAGACTTGCTTCACCAATGTAGATGATATTGGAGTGCTTAGAAGTTTCTTTTAAAAGTTTCTTTAAAAATATCTGTTTTTTTATTTTTTTAATATTTTTAAATCATTTTAATTTATTTTTAAATAAAAAAACACAACAAGTCAATACACCCCAACGAGGTTTGGTTACTTTGCACTATATGATGTGGAAAAGATTGATTTTTTTCATTACATAATCATTAATTTTAAAATTTGTAAAATCAGTAGATATATACAAAGAGACCCGAAGATCACTTTAATTATCCAAAAAATAAAAAACATGGGCACACCACACATCGTTAACAGCTAGCAAGTTTGTATGTGTATAGGACCCACACGCAATAAACAGCCAAGCAGAGAGCCATAAGCATCTTCTATCGCGTTGCTCCCAGCAGAACCTAACGCGTCTTCCTAACACAAAACAATCCAGCACAACTTCAACCTTTTCACACTTGATTTTTTTATTTTTTTCCATATAGTGATTAGCCTGCCCTTGACCCTCTCATTCCCTGAATAAAAAGCCCGAAATTCCCCTCGACATTTTTTCTCATCAGACAGTTTCTTTCTTTTCGATCCCTGAAACCTAAGGATAAGTCTGTTCTGTTCTGCTCTCTATCTCGTGTAGCTCCGACCACCTTTTTCTCATCATGGGCAACTACATTTCATGCGCTTTATCCATGCCTTTTACCAGGAACTTCAAGGTTGCGAGGGTTGTGTTCCCGACAGGTGAGGTCAGGCAACTCAGGGAGTCCGTGAAAGCAGCGGAGCTCATGTTGGAGTGTCCAAACTTCTTCTTATCAAACTCGCAATCTCTACACATTGGCCGGAGGTTTTCTGCCCTGAGTGCTGACGAGGAGCTGGAATTTGGCAACGTTTACCTCATGTTTCCAATGAAAAGAGTCGGTTCTATTGTTACTGCTGCTGATATGGCTGTTTTCTTCATGGCTGCTAACTCCGCGGCTAAGAGGATTTCTGGGGGAAATAACAACAGGGTCTTGCCTGAATCCGGTGGAGATCAGAAAGTTCAAGAAAGCCTAAAGGAAAGTGAGAGTGGAGCGGCAAGATTGAGTCTGGAAGGAGTCGAGGACTTTCCAGCGCCAGAATACAAGTACAGGCTATCTTCTTGTAGATCAAGGAAGCCCATGTTGGAAACTATAAAAGAAGAACCTGTTCGTTTAAGATGAATAGGTAGCTAAATAAATTAATTGTTTCAGTTTGCTTGGAGAGATTACTCTAATTCCTGTCTCTTTGTATTCGCTCTCTGTGTTTTTAGCCATCTCAGAGGGTGGTAATTAGCTTAATTTGGTGATTATAAAAGAACATAATCTCTTGTGAGGTGGAGGAGGAGAGCTTGATTTTTCTGTTTTGGTGGGTAATCATAATATATATGTGACAAAAATTAATGTAGAGAAGAAAAAAAACATGGAATCATTAAGCTGGGTTATATTTTGATCTGATTAATGCAAAATCAGGTCGAGAAACTTGTTACATGCCTCTGTTTAATGAACATGATTATCATTTGGTTTATACTGGCTGTTTACTTCGCTGTCCTCAATGTATCAGCAGGAAATTCCTCATCAGGTAAAGGGCAAGGCTAATAGTCAAAATTCCAGTTGCCAGGAATTGGAGTTCTTCCATCTTGGATGGCAAGCGGGGTGGGGCACGCAAGTTTGATTTTCGATGTTATAAGCTATAAATGAATGATGGTTTTAGAGTTTACACAATATATCTAATTTAGTCATTGACTTTACAAATTATACATATTTTACCCCTTAATATTTTTTCAAATTAATTTTGATATATAAAAAAGTTATTGTTATTTTTTAGTCCTAGACTTATGAGATGAGAGAGCGTTAAATTCCACGATAAACAAAGAAAAATGTTGTAGCACCAATTCAAGTTACAAACACACAGTCGATCTTTGTGCCAAGCAATTTTAATTGATGAGATGAGTTCCAATTAGATATTTTTTACATTGATGATGTCTAAAAAAAGATTTGAGCTTGTGAAGAGTTTTGATTTTTGAGTTTTGGGATGATTTTTTAGGTTTTATGAGGTCATTGATGGATTTATCACGATTCATTCAATGTTTTCTAGATATTTCAAGTTGAAAAATAGGTTTTTGGGTCAAAAGAATTCAGTTCTGATTTTTCGGTCACTATAAAAGCCAATCGATGCATTATATGATGTATTAATGTTTCAAAAAAAAAAAAAACATTAGGACAAACCCCAATTAGATTTTTAAACAATAGTATCGTGCAGGACCATTGGCATTTGGCCTTTTACTTTCTATCATTTTTTTTTTGTCAATTTTGTTGTTTAAAATAAAGGTGAAATAGTCTATTCTTATCTTTTTAGATATGTCTTTATTACTTTAGGAGCACCCACCAACCATTGCGTCATTTATTTAATTGATTATCACATTAAATTCATATGCTATGTGTAATTTAAAGAAATGGAAATAAAAATCATCAATTTTAATGTGTGGTTCCTTATTTCAATATTATGAGTGACTCAATATAAATAATGCAGGTCAAAAGTAGTCTGTTACATTCCCATCATAATCTTTCATCATCGCCTCGTCAATAGGAGCAAATACAGTCTGCTGGCAAACTTCTCCTTGATTTTTTTGTAGCTGCAGGTCAATGAACAAGGCCACAACACGACGGCATCCTGGCCCTCTGATTTGAACCCAAAACTGAAGATCAAGATGGAATGAACCTGTCAATCCTCAGATCACCCTTCATCATACTCAGCAACACTCAGAGTTAGATTGGATTTGCAATTTGGTGGTATATCATGGGTTACGCAGATAATGTTCTTATTAAATCTCAGCTTGAATATGATAGTGGGATTGGGCTAATTTTTCCCAAAGGGGTCCATCATATCTTCTCCTTTCAACTTTGATGTCTCGAGTAGAATCAGATTCTGGCTGTGTAAAAGCTAAATATACTCTTTGTTGAAAATTTCTGGATAAATACAGCATTTTTTTTCATCACCTGCTGGGATGAACACTATTGGGGGGGTGTTTGAGACTGTGTTTGAGAAGCATTTTTGAAAAAAATTGAAATTTTTTATTTATTTTCTTTATAATAAAAAAAATTTGGTATTCTTTGATCATTTTCGTGTGCTGATATTAAAAATAATTTTTAAAAAATATAATAAAAATCATTTTGATGTATTTCTAGAAAAAAAACACTATAAAAAAACAATTTTAACCACACTCCCAAACACACTTGGTCTTAGTCTTAGTGGCTTGATGTCATTGATTGAAAATCTTGACTGGCTCCTAATACGTGTCATTTGATAGTTATGGCCAGTTACATCTCTACACTTCCAACCAGATGACTGTCCTTTTCCCTTGTTAGGAATTGAACCAGTGCCTCCAAGTGTTTGTCTGCTGCACTTGTGTGTAAAATCAAACCCTAATTTTAGAAGAAGAAGAGAACATTACTATACATTCAAAGATGGGGCATCTCTTGCGTCACATATTATTCTTTTTTCATTAATTTAGGTCATATATCACTAATAATAAGTATCTGGTGCCTTTTCTTTAATTTGTTTCTCGAATTCAAAAAAAATTCCCCCTTTTCTTTTCCTCCTTAATTCGATAGAGAAGATACATTCGGTGGAACAAAGTCTTGCCTTGTGGAGCTGAACAGATCTAAACAAAAGCTGCATCCGTAATATATATAATTTATATTATTATCTCACATACACTCTCAAATGAAAGTTCTTTGGGTTTGAAATTTTCACACAGTCTCATACTATCTTGTGCTTGATTTTTATCAAATGGAATGAAATTGTGAGATTTGAACTGGTGACCGCTGAATCAACAAAACTCTAATAACATGTTAAAACTCTATGTCACCTAAAAACTCACACTACCTTTTAATTAGATGATTATTAACAATACAATATGTAGATAAAAATATACTTGCACGATTTTTTACTCAATTTCATCGACTCAAATGAACTAGAAGAGAAACAAGCCAGATGCAGAGAGAGCCGGAAAGAAAGACGAACCCCAGTGCACCGCTGGCAAACCCCATGAGCTCTAAAGACTTGGATAACACACCATCTCTCCTGTATTTGTGATCATAACCAGTTTCATAATTCCAGCCATTTTTGAGCCTGCGCCATGTTTCCAACTTCTCCTTCATCTTTACTTCTGATACTCTACCTCTTAGAATACCCAAGTTTGCATCCACGATATTTGCAGATGTTCCTGCCAACCACAGTTTCAAAACTGCATGAGGATTTCATACAAAAGTGCCCAACATAAATTCTGTGGCAAATCTAAAATATTTAGCAATATATATATATATATATATATATATGCATGGAGAGGGAGGTAAACAAACACACACACATACCATCTTCCGGTGAGCCTTGGCATCTAACTTGGGGATGCTTGAAAGTGATCAGTTCGTTGTGCCTGCAAAAGGGGGGATTCGAGCAAATGGAAGGTGGGTGAAAGGAAGCCATGTAGTGAAGGTGAATTACTTATTCATCGAAACTATCGGTATATGAAGATGTGGAAGCTCTGATGAGTTTACGGCTGGTAGGGGAATCGTGTAGCTTCAACTTGCTGAGATGTGGACACCTGTGCCCTTTTACCGGCCCGATTAATTTATCGGACGTGTTTCTCGTATATAATATTTCAGTTAGCTTTTAATGATAGAGCTAGCACTTTTATCTCGGGAAAATGATTTGGAATTAAATAAGTAGTGTTAATTAGGGCTTATCTTATCGTTTTGCTCCTCTCTTTTTTTTTCAATTATTAAAATAATTGTTCAAATGGATTTTAAGCTCTTATTTCGTTAAATAAAACCTAATATTTGTAAGATTGAATAAAAAAATTAAACGTTAATTGTTATCCAATTAATTATATCATGTAAATGGATGTATAATATAAACAAACAATTTTCGAAACATACGATGAAAATTGATTAGCACACGATCAACAAAAAAAATCATCACCTGAGCCTTAATTAGTTTATGTGCTGATCACATGATCAATCTTTTTTTATTATTATTATTGAAGTGTAAGACATGATCAAACTTATCTCTTTCTTAAACCAATTATAAATCCTTATAAATTTCGATCAAACTAGATGCTGTTCGTCATCATCTACATATAATCCCTGTTGTACATTTATGTCACATCCAATTAACATTAAAAAAAAATGGATGGCAATTGATTGTTGGCCTTTCATTGCACAAATTTTATAAACACAAAATGTTAGTGAGCAGATTATTGATATAGGAGCAATTTTAAATAATTTAAATGGACAGATTAATCTATAGATCAAACTTGAAGAAAATGAACTTACTAATTAACGAATATTTATGAATTTTTTATATAATTTGTTTATGTGGAGGGGTCATACTTTGAAATCAAGCAGCTAGCAGGTTTATATACATCCTTTAAAGTCATAAAACCTTGTCAAATCTCTACCCTCTACATCTCTAATCATAGAATTGCATCACCATACAGACAAAACTTACAGATCATAATATCATAAAAAAAATATTACAGCAAAATTGAAAAGAGATCCATTGATGATATATCTTAATGGAGTCAAGCTGGTGGAGAACTACTGTCTTTATGAGAAACAACCTCGAGACCAAACAAATTTTTGTGGCTGTTTTGTTTGATAAGACAAGGAGAGAAGAGATGGGGTTGGTGTAGCTATTGTTGGAGGAGATTAACAAGGGATTACCACATTATTCTATTTATCAATTACTCAAACTTAAAAGTACACTATTTAAAATAATAGTTACTTTCTAATGAAAAATACAATTGTTAATGATGATGATAATAGCTGACCGTTATTTTACTAGCAATTTATTTATAAAACACTAATTTTTTAGTGGTTGAGTAAGCATATATTATTTTTCCAATATTTATCATGAATTTGTTTTACTAAAATGTGCTAGTTTAATAAAATACCCAAGAATTAAACAGCTAAAAGAAGATCCGACAGAGCCAGTTTTGAACAAGTGTCACGTACATGAATCCTGCCTTAAATATTTTTATGTTCTAATTCTAATTTTCCACCACGCGGCACTTTGACAAGAATCCCTGCCTCGTACATTCATGTTTAGTTGGAATGCAAGGGGAAGAAAGCAATGGAAATTTTTGTCAAAAAAAAGGGGGGAAAAGCGATGGAAGGACACTTGTTATTTAGATGATGGAGATGGTTGGAGATAAATATATAAATTATTCATATGCTGTTCCTTTACAATTCTACCTCCTCCCTCTCTACTTTTAGTTGGGCAGAAAAAAAGTAAAGCATTGCGAAGACAAGTTTGATCGATCAATCAGCAAATTACCTGTAAGCACTGAATTTATTGGGGAGGCCAATAGTTTTTGTAAAAAGTGAAATCAAACGCTGACAATTATCTCCCCCATCCCGGGATGAATGACCAAATACATTGTGTCTCTGTCTATTCTAATACGTAAAAGGTTATTCAGGCTCGAAGGTGTAGTCTACTTTCACAGGACGCACATTCCTGGAAAGTGGAAGCTCAGGATGCAAACAATTAGAGGAAATATAGCAATTCCCCAAGGATTTGAATATACTCCAGCAAGGTTTTACTCACATGCCTAGCATTAGATTTCAGTTACATTTGTTTTACAAATAGCATTTTCACAAGTACAGAGAGCAGCAACTATGTGCATACAGACGTTGGAACACAAATCCTACCACTTAAGCGCCATGAGTCTATGGCACTGATGTTTTACTTAACTACAGATGGATGTCAATGATCTTCACATATAAACATCATACAGACAGTCCATACCTATCTGCGCTTACATGTCCATATCATCAAATATTTCTCCATCCTCCTCATAACTTGAGTCATCCAAAAGAAATCCTTCAGCGACCAAGTTACTGCCACAAACCAAAAACAAAAGCAGCCGTTAGCTTTGATGTCCAAAAGCTTAAGAAGACAGCATAAAATAAAGAAAAACATAATGACCCACCTAAAACAGCAGAAACGGAAGCTCACAACCCTCTTTAGTTTTCTGTTGTAGAAAAAGAAATTGAAAGACCAACTGTTGAAAACAAAAGAATCCATGTCAAAACTCTTCCTTTAAGGAAATCCATAGCAGAACTAATTTTTACTTGAATGCTAGGAGGTGACAGAAACTTACATGGCTCCTTTCTCTAAGGATGGGTCTGCATCAGAATCAGGATCATAGCTGTAGATTTCACACTCTGAAAGTTTTACAACCTGCACCACAATATCATCACAACATTGCCTCTTGGTACAACTTGCCTTTGGTTTTCTGAGAAAGCTCACCTCATCAAGAGCCTTGTATAATGTTTCCACCAAGGAGATGCCCTCATTTTCCTCAATCCATGCCTGGACAGATCATTGAATCAAGGAAATAAGGCTCGGAGTATTTAGCATGATAAAGCTACTCATAATATCACAGTTGCCGTCCAAGAATCTGAAGCATTTAGCTAGTACCTTTGATGCTTCAAACATGTAGCTATCAAAAATCTGCTTAAAAGAATCCCAGCTTTCCTCTGTGAAGAACTGGTGAGCATTCACGGCACTGAAAACCGTAATGGAAGGGAATGTCGTGAATTAAGGAAACCATAAGGAATAATACTAGTGTGTCCAAGAACAATCTGGCTATGAAACCAAACTGTTATTAAACAGAAACCAGGGCAACCATACAAATGATCAGCATCAGATTTGGGAAATGGAGAGACTTGAACTCTCAGCTCCTACTAGAGCAACAGTATGTGAACTGTCTGTCAAACCTTTTGACAACACTCCCAATGTAGTTGAGAAAGGATTATATAGTGGGTTGCCATGTCGCCCGAAAAGCTGACAGTAGCATTACCCATAATCCTCCTTAGACCATCAGTGAGAAATAAATATATCATATAAACAAACCTTTCGACAACACTACCAGTGTAGTTAAAGAAGGATTGTATAGTGGGCTGCCACGTCACAGGAAAAGCTGACAGTAGCATCACCCATAATCCCCCTTTGACCATCTGTGAAAAATACAAACACATAAAACAATGAGATGCAATGAAAGGTACAGTGTTACCTGAAATCATAATCCGGATACAAGCGATATAGCGTAAGAACCAGGTATATCAACGTCTTTCGGCTGGAGTGAGCATGAAGAAAAACCAGTCAAACAAACATAAAGGGCTAACCAGTATTTCCAAAGCTACCTCGATAAGATATAAGATTCACCACCTGGATCTGCTCAATAAAAATTCAGCTGGTGATGATGAGTCTGTATCTGAAGACTTCCCAAGATAATCTAGCATCTAAAGTCGAAGCGATTACGGAAACCACCACCACCCAAAAAGAAAGAAATAAAATTTAGATCTAAGTTACCAAAACTCCACCATCGCAAATAATATTTTGTAATTTTGCACCTTCTATGGGACAGCATAACAATCTCAGGGGAAATATAATTAAATCACCATTAAAAAAAAATGCCTAATATTATCAGACAACTCGACCAAGAAATATGAAAAAAAAATACAGAAAGCATGCTATAATTTGTTAAATTAAATATTCCAGAATCACCTCATTCTCCAGACTGAGGGAGAGCTTTTTGTCCGTTCCAGTGTGTTTACCTTAAGAGAACACAGCACACACACATACACATATATAAAACAGATTTCAATAACAAATTCCGGTTAGTCATAAATTTCAATTTCGGACTTACAAGAGTAAGGTTCAAGATATCCCTTAATCGTTCGTTCTCCGAGATTTAAATGACTTA
Organism: Salix brachista; assembly: GCA_009078335.1. NCBI lineage: Eukaryota > Viridiplantae > Streptophyta > Magnoliopsida > Malpighiales > Salicaceae > Salix > Salix brachista. Next base: position 8,920,068 of record CM018581.1, on the reverse strand, counting down.
AGAATTCATTCATTCTGGACCCAAAAAAAGAGCTCAAAATCAAATTCAAAATGACAGATTTCGAAAAGGAAACTATGGAGGAAACAAACAAACAAACTAGCAATGATTTTTACCGTTCCAGCGGTGTGTATTCTAAAAACTTCATGCTGATTGCTGACTGTTTCTGGAAAAACAAAAAACAAAAACAAGGACAGCATGAAGACAGATCAGTTAGGTTAAAGGAGATAGAAATTGGTCATAGACATCTCGATGCGGTGCTAATTGAGAAATAAACAAAGGGAGATGATTGATTGATATACCTTGAAGACAATTTGACGTCGAGATCTGAAACAATTTACCGTGGTGATTTGCTAGAATTTAAGCGGTTTGTTGCCGGAGAATCGAAGACGTTCGAACCCTGGATTATTTCGAATATTCGATTGTAATTGGTTGTTGGTATGGTCTTTATTTTTGGATAAGTTTCGTGCGTTGACTCGATATTGTTGGGCTGGATTAGACTCTGACCCGGCAGCCCGCCAAAAACGAACTATGAAAGTCCAGTCGGTTTGCTATGGCCTTGGGTTTCTTCGACGAAATTGTTTTGATCATATGAAATAATTTTTCGATTTTTTAAGTGGGAGTAATTTTCAAAACAAGGAGAGAGAAAAAGACAGAAGTTGTGATCATTATTTTTTATTATTATTATTAGTCTCTGCTGGATCAATTACATAGTTTTTTTTATGTTGTGTGTTCTTTTGTCAAACACGTGACCCATTTTTCATAAAGTTTCATTGAAGCTTTCGCAAGGTCAAAAAGAGTTTCGATTGTTAAACTCAAATTTGCATCTCACTCTTCGACTTTTAATTTATGTAATATGATCAATAAATAATTTAGTATTATTAAAATATTAATTTGTTGACTCGCGTCTATGTATTTTCAAATAATGATTTCTTTATGTAAGACTTACTTTTTTTTGGGCAAGAAAATTTTATTTCTAGAAAACGTATTCTGTCACTCTAAGTAAGCGAGTAAAATCCCAACTGTTTTAAATTTTTATAAAAAGTGTATAATTTGACTATAACTCGAGACTTGCTATGTATATCGCAAATCATTTGTCATCATGTCACGTTTCTTGGGGACTATATATAAATTACTATTCATATAACTTAAATCGAGCACAATACATTTTACTTTTAAAAACATAAAAACAATAATTATGTCAGGTGTTGATTGAGATGAATGCATTTGTTTTTTTTAGTGTAAAGTGTCGAGTTTATTGATTGCGCTTTTGTAGCAACTTGGATCCAATTTTTATCTGAAATGTTAAAAACATAATATTTAGACTATCATGAATTTTAGTATTATTATCAAACTTGAAATAGCAGTTTAAACCTGAAAAATTACAATCTAACTCTTTAATTAATCGGGTATTAAATTAAATCATGTAAGCCCAGTATAAATAAAAATAAAGCAAAAGAAAATCTTTGCATTAAATTATAATTTCAAATTATATTATATGATAAAAAGATATAAGTGATAAGAAAAAACAAAAAATTATTTACAGTTAATCTAATAGTTAACATTAAAACTCAACATAATGAGATTTGATATAAAAAGAAAAAAGGTAAAAAAGAGTTGAGAAAAATAAATGGCCATTACACTAAGTCGCGAGCCTGTACAGAAAAACTCATGAACGTGGGCTAGAAAAAGCTCCAATGCTATATTCGTTCATTATTTTTATTTTTTTTTAAAAATGGAGTAATTTGGAGTTTGATTTTAACCAGGTCAGCGAAAAACCCAGTTATTTTAAAAATAACATGTTCAATTTTTTTATATATAAAAAAAATAGATTTATATGAGACAACCTTGTAGCCCATAACTTAAATCTTAAAGCATGTCAAGGTAACTAGATCTAGTCGTAGCCACGAAACCAGCAATAATTTGAAAATCTAAAATAAAACATTAAATGCAAAGTGGCCTTGACCAATGATATGAAAAGGGGTAAATTAAGTATGGTATCATGTTTCAATTTTATTTTTTTTACTTTAAATTATTTTTTTTGTTTTAAAATTATTTTGACATACTAATATTAAAAATAATTTTTAATATATATAAATATATATTAATTTAATATATTTTTAAATAAAATACATTAAAAAATAATTTCAGTCACATTCTCAAAAAAAATTACTATTAACCCCGTGAGATGTGCACCTGCTTAACTTTTCCGTTACATTAAACTCACGAGGAGAATAATAATCGCGTCCTGTGATGATGCCACTGAGATAATGAACAATTAATTGCCAATGACTACGATGTCGAACAACTAATTGCCGAGAATTAAAAAATTATTTAGAAAAAATATATAAAAAAATATTTATTTTTCTCTACTTCAAATTATTATTTTTAAAATATATTAAATCCAAAAGAAAAAACATTATTTTAATATATTTTCAAATAAAAATATTTTAAAAAAATTAACATTACTATACGCTTGATTACTGGATATATTAGCTGGACTGATTTTTTTTAATAAAATATTTTAAGTTTTTAATGAATTATTTGATATTATTATCAAGGTTGATTTAATATGTTAGCTTTTAAATTTTGTGATCTAACTTTTTCTCATACTTTAATTTAAAATTAAAATACATGAGAGTTGACTTAGTTAGCTTGATAGGATAAAAAACAACACAACTAACCATTAAAAAAAGTCTATTGATAAAATCATCAGAAATACATTTAAACTTAACTTTTTGTCTAATTCAAGTTTAAAATTAATTTATACATAAGTTATTTTGACATGTTTTAATTGAATTGATTAGTTAAAAATAACTAAGAAATACTTTTTTTTCTTCTAAGGGTGGTTTCATAAAACAGTAAATTATTTTATAATATTTTACAATTTTCTAAAAAATAATTGAAAAACATTTTACGACGTTAAGTTATGCCAATGTAAATGAGTTTAAAAAATGACCTATTGATATTTTAGATTTTTTAAGAGTTTATTAAAAAAAAAACCTGATAGATTGAAAAGTTGAAGGAAAATAAAACGGATTTTTTATAAATTATTTTAAATAAAAATAACAATTAAAATAACAATAACCAATTATGACAAGTAAAAAAGTTAAAAGAGGATAGAACTATTATATATATATATATATATATACATCTTTAATTTCATAAGTTATTTAAAATAAAATAATAAATAAAAGATCAAATCTATAGGTAAAAAATCTCAATTTAAAAAAATAATAAGAGAAAAACAAATAACAATAAAAAATAATGATAAAAGTTGATAGAAAAACCAATTTAAATCAAAATCTAATTGATAAAAATGAAAAAAAACTATAAAAAGATTTAAAATAAAATATATTTCAATAAAAAAATTAAGAATCAAACTTAATATGATTAATAAATAACATGATATTTTTTATATTAAAAAATAGTTATTCAGCTAATCTTTGCTACATACACCACATACAAAATAATGTAGGATTGATGTTGTTTTTAAAAATATTTGTTTGTTAAGAAATATATCAAAATAATTTATTTTAAAAAAATATATATTTTTGACATTCATACATGAAAATAATATAAATATAAATATATATATATATATATATATTATTTTTTTTTAAATTCTTTTCAAAACAGTAACTTCAAAGGCAACACCGAAAACTGGCGTTTCGTTGATAGATACGGCCACACGCATCTACATTACGCAAGCTAGCACAACTACACTACATGCGTCAACTATTTTTTTTTTTAAATAATATTTTATATTTATCCTCTAAATCTACCGAATAATTAAAAAAACAATAGGAAATAAATAAATAAAACCCTTTAAACTAACCTAATAAAAAATATTTTCTTGAAAACTAAACTAAATTTATGTTTGACTTAGAAGCTGTCTGGGAGGTAGGTTCAACCGCAGTTTCCTTTTTTTTTTTTCCTTCATTTCAAATGAATTTTTTTTTGTATTTTTAAATCATTTTGATGTACTAATGTCAAAAATCATTTTTAAAAAATAAAAAAAATATTATTTTGATGTATTTCTAAATAAAAAATATTTTCAAAAGCTATCACAACCACCCTTCCAAAAGTATACAAACAAACGCAGGGTAAAAAAAGAGAAGCTGAATTGAAAAAAGAAGAAGAAAACTTTCATCCACACTGTCTCCCAGATCTTTTAGAATAGCAGGGTAATGAAATTCTACACATGCAAATTACATACCCAGCAAGCTGTTTGGTTTTTGGCCGGAAAGTGACCCACGTTTCTCGAAATACGCTCAGCACCCTGTCGCTGCCCGCTTTCTAAGTTCTTACATGCGTAACGCATACACAATAAAATCGAAGAACAGATCTCCAACTCCCTCTTCCTTCTCTGAACCTCAGGGAAGAAAAAAACATCACTGAAAGGGTTCCCGGAACAACCAGAGCTTCTTCTTCCTGTCTTACAATTATAATTTTACCATGTCCTTGCCAGAAGCGTGCGTGATTCTTTCTGTGTTCGTGCTTTTGCTAACCAGCTCTAAAGAAGCGGCGTCGTTTCAGTCGGGATCCCGTTCGATCCTCCGAGCTTTAAGCGGCGAAAACAAAGCGTTGGTTGATTACGCTGTTGATTTGAATAGCTCGAATTTCGATTCTGTTCTTCGTGACACCCCCGCTACTCATGCCATCGTTGAATTCTTCGCCAACTGGTCAGTTACTCTCCATCCCAAACCACCTAACTGTTACATTTATTTATTTGTCAATTGAAGTGGTTTAATTTTCGAAATTTTTAGTTTTGAATACGAAATTATTGCATGTATTAATCAATAAAGCAATGATTTTCACACTGAGCTATAGATGGAATTTCTAGAGGGATAATTAAGAACTAAATTGTGATAAGCTACTACAGAGCAGTGCAAGGATTAAAATTCTTTGTATACAAACTGTGCCTTTTCTGGTTCACCAGTTTCTTAGGAGCAATGTGTTAGTTAGTTTGGTCATACCACAGGATTCCATCATTTACTGAGTTATATTCCATCGAGGAAAATAGTAAGACAGTTATGGCAGAAAAAGGTTGTTACTTTCTATATATATATTGGCTTCTACAATTCAGCATGCAGAACTCAATGTATTGAATTCAGTGAAGATTTTGCAAAAAAAGCAGACACTGAATACTGCAAAAATCGTAAATTTGCAATGCTTCCCCTTTTATGGAAGCATTTTAGTATTCCCCCTATCTGACCAATATTGTATTTAGTTTGGAATTCAGCTGTTTGACAAAACATGAAATGTGAGATTTTTCAGTTGGATCTGTTTTAATCACATAGCAATCAGTTTCTTGTTCCAATTCATATCGTGTCTGTTAGAATTTTTCATAAAACATCTTGGTTATATTTGATGGATTAATCGTTCAATATCATATATAGAGTAGCTTAAAGAAAGGTATTGAAACTGAGAAAATGATAGAAAGAATACAGCAGTGGTGCAATGAATATAATTAATGTTTTATGTCTGTTACAATTATTAATTTTGATACTTGCAGCTGCATTAGGGTCAACTTACCATTCATCGTTATTGTATTTGGTGACTGTTCTGAGAGAATAAAGCTCTCATAATTTCATATAAATTTGATATCTTCTCCTGCGTCTCTGTTTCAAAGACCCTAAATATATTTTCCACATGACCCGCATTCTATTGTAAGATATAATAGAGTAATGTTGCTTATGCTAGTTACTAATGTAGCTTGTACCATGTCATCAATTCTGGTTGATTTTCCAAAATTGAAAAAAACATCTGCAGTCTGAAATGATAGAAGAACTTTACAATAATAAAGGTTTATTTGTTTTGGCTATCATTTGTAAGACTGGAACCACTTCTAGATGGGTTTTTTTGAGCTAGCCAGCTCTCACAGGCCACCGTGGACCCCATTGTCATAAACTTAAAGGGGATAAAAATTCCTTGTTCAGTTCATGGTTTTAAGCAGAGACAACCACTTGGTGCACTGATGTTTTAAGATGAGAGGGACAAAAGTATCTTCCTTTTAGTTTACTGTTACTTCCCCGATGGTCGCTACCCGGAGGTCCATATGAGTCAATTTGGCTGTGTTGGTTTTCCATGATTTCTACTTCATGTTAATTTGTTTCTCAACTCCAATTCCTGCTCCAACTCATCATGGACATGACACCTGTATCAACTTATGCCTGCAAGCTTCTTGGATATAGGCCATGTTCACTCTTATGTGCTTAGGGAACAAGCACTTTAACCTTAATGAAGTTATATTCTCAATATAAAAAGGCGGCAAACTTAAAAATTGCTGAATTATGGGTTTATGCCCATCAAGTCGCTTTGTGTAACATGCTGCTGTTCAAATGTTGTACTTGCAATCATGTCCATGGATCTTATGTTGATTCTTTTCCTCTATTTCCTTGGCTACTATTTTATTTGATGCAATGATACAAAAGTTTTAAATTTTGATATTTCATGGGCCAATTAAACAATTAAAGATTACAATTGCTTAAACTATAGTATTAGCAAATTGTTAAGCTGTTTAAGTAATCTTTGGCATAGATATGAGATTTTCTGCTTTTATCCAATTCATTTTACACACGCACGCACGCACAGAATCATGTATCTGCTGGCCAAGTTATCGCCTGTTCTCTTCTATGTTGTCTACTGCCGGATGTGTTGGGCTCTCAAAATCAGGTTAATCTGTTTGTATGTGTAACAATAAATTTATCTATTTTACTCAACCAACAAAAAATTCTTAAATTGTCAAATCATAAAATAACACAGCACCATATTCTCACGCAAATTATTTGTTGAATCATATCTTGCTAATTGCAACCCCCTTCTCCCTGCATGAAAAGAAAGCATCTCTGCATATGTGTGTGAAATGCTGGTTTTACATTTTCTATATGATTGACGTATTGCTCATGTCTTCATTTGTAACAATATCATCAAGTTATATGATTCTGTTTCCTCTATGTGCAATCACTGTCTTTCAGGTGCCCTGCTTGCAGAAATTATAAGGTATGTATGCTCCTTTTTTTAATTAGCTGTCTTTTTTATTATTATTTTCTTATTTTGTGAGCTTCAAATGTGCAGTCCCATTACGAGAAGGTTGCAAGGCTTTTTAATGGGCCTGATGCTGTGCATCCGGGCATTGTATTGATGACAAGGGTGGATTGTGCTTTGAAGGTATATAAATAATGTCTTCTCGATTTCTTTTTATAGATGCTGTGGTCTTATTCTACTCCTTTCAAATTATTTTGCAGTGCACAGAAAATTACTTGTTTCCATAAATACTTAAATTGAACTTTCTTTAGAAAACTTTACATCTGCACGGATTTAAAAGAGAAAAAGGATGAAGGCTATATGTGTATCTTATTGTATGGAATAATTATAAAAGTGTCATTTATTACAGCACATCTGGATAATGTATTTGAAGGCAATACTTTAACTAACTGGTTTTCCAATTCTTGTTTTCATGTCCTTGGGATGTCATATATCCATTCCCATAGTGTCCTTTACCACAACCCTAGTTACATGTTGAAAATTGGAATGTCGTGTACTAAGCTTTTTTGACTTTTCTAAAGATTTTCCCCCCTAATCATGAATGGACTATTGCTACGGTCTGGGAAGACCATTTCTGACCCATCACACTATTGGCTTAGCTTTCTCCTCTAAGTGATTCTGTTTGTAAAGTTGCTGCTCTTTTCGCTTGATAGCAGTCTCAAGTGATATACAGGGGTGGCTTGTTGACTAGTCCCTCTTTAACTTCTTTGGCAGCACAGATAAACAATAAACTCTGTGATAAATTTTCTGTGAGTCATTATCCTATGTTATTTTGGGGCCTGCCTTCCAAATTTTCATCTCATGGTTGGGAACCTGAAAAAGAGAAGAGTGAAATACTCATGATTGATGATGGACGGACAGCTGAACATTTGGTTAGTTGGATCAATAAGCATTTGGGCAGGTATGGGAAATTCCTAGCCACGCTTGTTTAAGTGAAATCTTCATGTTTTAATTCACATACCTTTGGTTCATATGTGTGTGATGTTAAACTTTATCAATTGTGCCTATTAAAAACAGTCATGAATCAAATTTCTCTGTAAGTAGAAAACAAATTGGATACATTTTATGTTTCACGTATTCATTTAATATATTTGGATAAATTTAGTCAGTTGATTTTTTTTTTCTGTGGTATTACTAGTAGGAAAATGTTTCTATTTCATATTTTTATTGCATTATGTTTGCAACATATGCACGTGATAAATTCTTTTGTTAATTTTGTGATACAAGTGCTTAACTGCAGTTTAGGTTTCAGGGGTCATGCATCTTGAATATGTAAAATCAGATGATGCTGTAGGTGCTAGTCACCCACAGCCTGTGCCTTGTGATTGTTATTTTTTATTCAGAGAAATGGGCTGTTATAGTGCATCGACATATGTTTTTTCGTATTGTTGTTTTCTTATGAACTTTTTTTTATTGAAATCTGCTGTTAAAAGTTTCTGATTTTGGCAATGTATGCTTTATTGTTTCTGTAATACTGCATGTTGGCTTCACCCCTTTGCCCTGTCACAACTTTCATGATTGTTTGCAGCTCATATGGCTTGGATGATGAGAAATTTGAAAATGAGCATCTTCATTCAAACATATCAGACCCTGGACAGGTTTCTGTTTGCATAGTTCAGCTTTGCTTTGATATTTTAACAACAATATTTTCATTAATTTAATATATTAACTTCTATGTTGCACAACTTGTGAAAGATTGCACGTGCTGTGTATGATGTTGAGGAGGCTACAGCCATTGCTTTTGAAATCATAATCGAACACAAGGTAGACATTTTATCCTCTGGTTATGTTTCATGGGGGTGCATACTCATTTGTACTGTCTCTTTTCTCCACTCATGATTTATATGCTTGTTCTGCAGATGATCAAACAACACACTCGGGTTTCACTTATTAAATTTCTTCAACTTTTAGCGGTTCATCATCCTTCAAAGAGGTAAAGACCATCTTTTTTGAACGAAACTTTCCATACTCAATCCAGTAATTACTTCATTCATCTGCTCTAGATTATTTGTATTAGGTGCCGAAAGGGAAGTGCAGAAGTGCTTGTGAACTTTGATGATTTGTGCCCACCAGATATGTGGTCACCTGACAAACAGGAAGTACTCAGCAATGGCAAGGGCAAGGGCATGCTAGGGAATTTCCAGGTTTGTGGGAAAGAAGTTCCTCGAGGATATTGGGTAAGTGCCTTTCTCTTTTGTTAATAGTAAGCATTAGCCCAACATAGCCAATTTATGACTGAATTGTAGTGTAATCGAATTGAACTTTTAGGCATGCTTTGACATAAACTGACAGTGGTTAGCATGCATAAAGTTTTGGCTGATGTATTTTGATACTTTGGACAGTGGTTAAATACATGCAGTTTGCTGATGGATTATGATGTCAAATCTACGTTTACCTGCCTAAATGAATTTGGAAATGGTATCATGTCAGTTAATTTCAGTGAGATATTTGACAATTTTTGAACTAGGACTCACTCTATTAAATTTCCTCTTTTAAAAATTATTTTCTATCTTTTCTTTGTTTGGCTGGTGTGTTTTTTTTCCCTCTAGCCATTGCTTCAAATAAGTGAAACTCGGTGGAACATGGTATCATTTTATTAAATGCTTTCAATAATGAGGAAAGCATCACAACATTTCTGGAGCTTTTCAGTAATTTTAGTGTTTGCAAGTCACAAGTCACTCATTCATCCATATGATAAGAGCTAACTAAGTTCCTGAATTTTCAAAACATCCATTCTAATGCAGATTCCATCATTTAATTTTTGTGTGGTCCTTGTAGTTTTAGATTATTGATTTTTTGAGAAACTGAAAATTTGTTTTTGAGATCAAACAATGATGTATGTTTAAATTTTGTTGAAGATATCTGTTACTGGTTCTTCCTATGGTAGCTTAGCTTATACCGGTTTGTGCCATATGTTTAACTATGTCTTGCTTCTTGTTACTTCGCATTTTGGTAGATTTATTTTAAAATGGCTTTGTGTGTTTTTTCTCAGATGTTTTGCCGTGGCAGCAAGAATGATACCAGGGGCTTCAGGTAACACAACCTATTCCCCATTCAATTATTTACAGGACCAATACTTTGTTTAGTATGTTTTAAGTTTTGATATAGCAATTTATCTGGCTATTCATGCACTTGAGACAGCAAGTTCATGTGCAAGGCACATCCAACCTAAGCCTAAGCTAATCTTTTGTTAGTCTTGTATCTGTTCCTGTTGGATTACTTCAGCTTGCTTGGAAAGGCTATTTATAGTTAATGAATGTGAAATCATATATTGTCATGTTCTGAGGCCCATCTTCTCCGTTGTACATCACTTGTTATGGCCGAATTGAAGGACCGATCTGCTGCTTCAGTTTTCTGGACATTTTCCAAGATCGTAGGTAAAAAAAAAAAAAAATGCGGATTTGCCAGTGGCAATCCCCACACCCTGGGACTGTTAAATACATAGGTGGTGGTGCGGTCACTAGGAAGTAAGAACTTGGTGATAGTGGTGGATGCTGTTAAGGCTATGGTGGTGGTAATTGTTAGCGGAAGCATGCTTTGTTATTGATGCTACTGGTGTCCAGAAAAGCTCTATATTGTCCATCAGATGCAAAAATCATTTCCTTCTACTGATAAGCATTTGTTCACTCTCTCCTCTGAAATAGCAATTTAAAGTGCATGGCAGTTTAATATTTTGGATCGGAAAAGAGCATAAATTGCTTTTACTTTTTATGTACCATTAAACATGCATATGGGTGTGCATTCTTATGATGGCTTCTATCAACATGTTTATGAGATGGTATTTAATATTTTTTGCTGCTTCAGGCTTATCTTTTCTCCTATAAAAAGAAGGCATATCTGTTATCAGTTTACACAGTAATATAAATCTTGGCATCTTAAGTAGTGTTTCTAATACCATGGAAACCAAACCCTTGTTCTTGTGGAACAGCTATAACCATTATAAAATTCCTCTACAGTTGAATTGTTAAACGAATCATCTTCCTTGATTCATGAGTTTGTTTCTTCATTTGCAGCTGTGGTTTATGGGCTCTACTGCATTCACTCTCTGTGAGGATTGAGGATGGAGAGAGCCAGTTTGCATTCAGATCAGTATGTGATTTTATCCACAACTTCTTTAAGTGCGAGGATTGTCGTCAACATTTTTATCAAATGTGTTCAAGGTAAAAACAACTCAGAATAATAGCTTTAGGCTCTCAAACTCCTTCCAACTTATATAGGCTGTTCCAATTTGCAGTGTCACCGTCCCTTTCAACACATCCCGTGACTTTGCACTTTGGTTGTGGAGTACCCATAATAAAGTCAACGAGAGATTAATGAAGAAAGAAGCTTCTCTAGGAACTGGTGACCCCAAGTTCCCAAAGGTTATTTGGCCTCCAAAACAGCTCTGCTCTTTATGTTACCTCTCTCATAGCCGGAGAGAAAACGGAATCAGTCAAATAGATTGGGACATGGATGAAGTATACAAGTTCTTGACTGATTATTATGGCAAAACACTTGCATCTTTGTACAAGGAGAAGGGTCGTCTTGGGGATGAAGTGACTGATGGGACCATTGTAGATTTGGTGGCCTCAACAAATGCAGTTGTGGTTCCTGCAGGGGCCGCGTTGGCAATCGCACTTGCTAGCTGTGCATTTGGAGCGCTTGCTTGCTACTGGCGTTCACATCAAAAAAACCGGAAGTACTGCCACCAACTATACTCTTTAAAGAACATTTGATATTAACGGGAGTGATGAGTTTTTTCAAATTTGATAACAAGTATTAACCGGAAGTTTAAAATGTTTGGATGAATTTTCTTATTTGTTTTCCTTCCCCAATATTGCAGGCCAAGGAGAAGCTGGAACTAAGTTAAATGGACAAAACTATACACAGTCATTAAGGTGCCCAGTCGGGTTCAATCAGGCTCTGATAGAAATCCAGATTACTATCTCACTGACCTGCTTTGAGGTTGTGCTCTGTACCATACTTTGAAAGTTTGCCACTGAGCACACTTTTGGATTGTACAGATGAATATTATAATTTCAGTTTTAGAACCATTCATTATCTCTCCCTCTCCTTCTCCCTCTCCCTCTCCCTCTCCCTCTCTGTTTTCTTTTTCTTGTTATCTCACTTTAAAAAACTGCAATGATCCACGGTGTAGGATGGTTTATATTTTTCTCACGAGAAAAAGGATGGATCTTATTAAGAGATTGACTCTCTGCTGTTTTAAAAGGGTATGACCGTTCCATTTTTATCTGCTGGATTTTACATTTGGCATGAGAGATTAATTCAGTGTCTAGTTTTTTATCCAGACCGCGTTTTCTGGTGTGAATATCTTTTCTATCAAACTTATGTTGTCCGTGAATTATGTGGAAAACATTTTTTTATGACAGTGGATTAGGCCTCTTCTTCTATCCTTGGGACATGGACCGTTACTAGTCTAGCTGATGGGCAGCTTTGTCTCAAGCCATGCGGTATCGTTGCAAAGAGATTGGATATCAAATTCTAGTTGCTACGTATAGAAAGATAGGCTTGCCCTCGTTAGGTAAGCAAAATATAATTGAAAAGAAAAAATCTTTGGGCTCCATCATTACATCTAACATCCAAGGTCCCTTGTTATTATGATTATTTCTGGCACGCGAAGCTTAATGCAAGGGTTTAAGTTCTTGCTTGCTCCTTTTATAAAAGGTTGAAAATAAAAGGCTGGAAGAAACTACCCCAGATTGGTGATATGGGGTTTTCTGTCAGTTATGTGGGCTTCTCAATCCCCATCTTATAAAATCATCATGATTTTTAGTGAAGATATTTATCCCTTGCACAGCATAACCAACTGTAGAAATTCTTTCCCTAAAAACAGAATTGCAGGAAAAAATGGGCGTCCACAGTTCGGACTGCTCCCATCTGGGAAGCTTTTAAGTCCCCCAAGAACAAGTAATTTGGTTTTCCCTGTTACAGATATGAATCTAGAGATACCGCAATCAAGCTGAACGAAAATAACATAACCAATTGATATTTTTAGTACAAGTGCTCTGTCAGCTGCTGCAGCTTCGATGTCGTTGACATGTATATGCTAAACTACTAGAAAACCAAATGGCAAGGCTTCAAACATGAGCAAATATACCTTGGTTGTTGATAATTTGACTTTTAATTTCTTCATATAAATGTCTGTATATACAGTGGAACTTTTTTTTGACTGTACAAAGTATTTAAATGATGGAGCAGCAAAGAAAATGCATATCTAAGAATCTAAATCACAGTTTTTTTTCCATGGAACCATTGTTTGTTTATCTCACTGACAACAACAAGATGTTCTTTCAGAATCCAGAACCCGTTGAACTTTGCCCAGTGAGAAATTCACCCTGGAAATTTGAATTTTCTTTCCTTCTTTCTTTTTTTAACAGTTGACAATGAAACTATCTCTGGATTGATTGCGGTGACTTGAAATCATATCTGTTAACCTTGAAAAAAATAGTAACTTGAAGATTGGCAGAGTCTAATGAACATTTATTATATGTGGCCGAGGCTGCGGGGTTGAATGCTCAGCATCTTCATCATATGAATGAATTGATGAGTTGGGAGGCGCCTAATGATCAACAACATAACCAAAAAATAGGCAAACCAAACTTAATGAGCATTGAAGTCTAATGTCAGCTCAACATCTTATCTTAAATGTAGAAAAGAAGCAAGAGGTCGTACAATGTGGCCAGAACTCACCTGACGGAGGCGGCGACGCTGGAGAGCAGTTAGTGTTTTTAACATGACATAGATTGGAAGAATAATCCCAGCAACTCGTATAAATAACAACTGTCAAACAGAGCAAGAAAGTGTAAGCCTATGCATTGCACGCATGATTTTCATCAAAGTTTTTTCCAAATAAAATAGTTATCCAACTTGTTTTACCATAAAAGCTGGGAATGAGATATTGTTGGTTCCATTAAGAATGAGAGGAAGAGCGTGCCTCAGAATTAAAAGAACCATGAACTGCAAAAGAACAAGACAAGTAATGAGATTGTTGAGCTACACCATGATGCAACAAGATTTCTCTTAGAAAAAAGAGGAAATTATAAGGGCATTCTGTTAAAATAGAAACATGTTCGTAGAAATGAATGTCCATAACATGTTTGCTGCATCTCTTTCATATGTGAAAGTTCACCAGGAAAATCTCTATTTCTTAATCAAAGAAAGTAGAGAGACTAACAATCACAGCAATCAAGCGACAGTAGATCGTGTTTCTTGTAGTTGAAGCTGAATACTCATAATAGTCAGTGTTCAGAAAGTTATGTTCAGATGAGACCACTGCTATGAAGCGAGGACCATTTAACTCCCTTCTGGACGTCTCCCAATTTCCCCTGATAAAAATGTTGGAGCATATTGTTGGAGTTGTAGTGAAATGGAAATACAATTAGACAAATGGCATTCGAAAACCAAGAAGTACTCCAGATTACCTAAAGTTCATTGGAAACCCAATTTGGAACAGGGGTGGTGGTGCTGTATAACCAGGCTTGAAGTCCTGAAATCAATCCAATTTATTATCATTAAAATTATGATTCAATTTGATGATGGCAAAGACTAGAGCCTCAGGTAAACTATGAAGGTTCCCTATAACCAAAGAATAGCAACTAGATTGAAGCTATATGAAAAAATGAAACACACCTGGAGGCATATCTCACAGATAGTGTTACCCTTCTCATTACACCACTTCTGTATACACCTGCGATGAGCATACTGCAATATGAAGAACCAGTCAAACATGGCAAGCTACAAATGCTCACTACTGAAGGCCAAGTCAAATGACTTTATAAGAGACGAATGTTAAACTGGAACAGTTGGCAAAATCATCTAGAGACCAATCAATGCATACTCTATCTGTATGACATTCTGGTATTGCTGGTTTAATAACAAGACAAACATCAACTTAACTTTTTATATTCAGTATAAAAAACCTTTAGGTTTTCTTAACCGCTAAACAGAATGTGACAATATAAGGGAGGACTAGCATCAAATTACTAAATCAACACCTTCTAGATACGCCAACAAACAAATCCCTGGGGGTAGATTATTTAGGTATACTTTTCAACTATAAACAAGAAAACTCAGGTCACCTGGCCCAAGTTAGGGCACGTCTCAGTATGTTCTTTAACACCAAACATGCAAATTCAGATCAGCCAACCCAACTTATTAACTTTCTTCCTCATTATCAACATTGATGCTTGACTGCCTCAGCTATAACCTATCTACCAAACTTTCCATTTTCCTCCAGGAAAATAAGGAGGGTGTCAATGTTGATGTGATGGCAAGTCTATAATGATCATGATATTGACTGTTTTTGTAGCTTGATGATCGCATCAAATATGTCACCTGCTGTACATGCCAGTTAAGCACGAGAATTAAATAAGGGTGTTTCAGACACATCTCACCATGAGCAGAAGCCTATATGAATCAAATTATCAGTAAACCAAGTAATCGAAAAGTCCAATTACACGAGGCAAGAAAATATTTGGTTTGGTATTTTGGGATGAAAGAAAGAAAACCTTCTAAAACATAACTGTGATTATGATTTTTCCAAACAATTTGGTGGATTATCTCCCCAGAAGACGAAACAATTATCCAGAAAGGCCTCAGCATCAAGTTTCAAACTTAATGACTTCCACTCTGAACTAGATGGAAACATCCCTTGAATTCCAAAGTTGATAAGAAAAAAAAGTTAACAAAAACATATTTTGCAGTTGGCTAACACTCATTCTCATGTGCATCAAAATTATATATAATTCTCCAAAAAAAAACACTGATATAAATGATTTGTTTTTGGATTGATAAGAAAATAAAAGCTCAACGAACCTTCAAACTACCACAACAAGAACATGGCGCCTCCATATTAGAATCTTCATCCTCATCTTGGCATATCCTGCACTCCACCAATTTTGTCGGAGTTGATATATCCCCAAAATCCAGTTTCTGGAAAGATTTATCAATTTTTGTGTCAGACGCTGTGGCTTGCATCGACAGGTTTCTGCTCTCAATTGCAGCTTCTAAGGTGGATTCAGTTATCAAACGATTCACCAGCAACACAAAGTGATCCCCCATCCTCCAATTTTATATAAAAAAAAGCCAACAATTGATGAAATCTCAATCAATGTTCAGGAACTCCAAGCCCAAAATCAAGCTGTTGTTGTTCTCCAATATAGCCCCCTTGAAATAAAAATCACTGTAGTTGGAATAAAACAAGGAGAATTTGAAGGTGAGTACTTTAACAAAAACAACCAAAAACATGTTACAGAAAGAGAGGATACGCACATAAATAATGAGGGAAAGGGGGCAGAGAGAGAGAGAGAGAGACAACTTTGTGGAGTACGGCTTTAACGAAACTGGCAAACAAATAGGATCGCACAAAGAGATCAATAATCACGAAATGGATAGGACCCAGTTGAGGAAAACACAGCTATAAGCATTAAAAAAGCACAAAAAAAAGAAGAGAAAACCCAGAAAGCAAAAACGGAAAGACAACAGAGCAAGAGAAGAAAAACCTCTCGGATGCAACAAAAAGGGCAGAACTTTACGAATTCAAGGACTAAAAGGAATGAGCATCATCAGAAGAAAAGGTGATATAACGAAAAAGATGACAGGAAAAGGAAGTAAGTGTTTTAAGAAAGGAGAAAGTTGCGTACAAGAAGCGGTTCGTAATTTCTTGAAGCTAAAAATAGGTATTGCAATGAAGCAAGAGATTGAGTGAAGGGAGTTGAAGAATTAAAGACATAATCCATTCAATCTTACTGTACATTGAAAAAGCTCCTTCCTTTCAGCAAACAAAGAAGACCACCTCCCTCTTCTCTCGCAGTCGCAGACGGCTCTGATTGTTTGCTCTGAGATTAATATAAATGTTCATGACTCTGTTATTTATATACCACACCATCACGGAGAATTTCAAATTGAATGCATGCAGATGATACAAGTATAGATTTTATCTTTTAGAAACATGCATTTATTATTTAAAGTATTTTTTATTTATAAATATATCAAAATAATATATTTTTTAATTAAAATAATCTAAAAACATCAAGATTTTTTAATTTAAAATAAAAATAAATAAATAAATATTTTTTTCAAAAACATTTTTAAAACATAGTGTCAAACAAGAACTTAACCGGTTAATTTAAAGTGGTGTTATTTTGATATTTAAAAAATAAATATAAAATGATATTATTTCAAGAAAGTCAAAATTGAATTTCAATAATAAAATCAAAGTCAGTTGAATAAAATATATCATACATGTATAAGTTAACTCCAATCTAATTTAATTTAAAATATAAACCTGAACCTGGTGTTTAATTGAAGGATCACAAAGGTAAACCCTAAAGCCCCGTTCGATTACACATGTATTTCTGAAGGCTTTTGTATTTATTCCAAATAAAAGCAGGGAAATTAAAAAAGCAGAGAAAGAAAAGTAAGAGGGAAAGATTAAAGCGTCAGACCCCGGGACAGCATGTTTATGATTCTCGGGCGTATACATCTACCTACCTTTGACTTTATAACCGTTTTTGCGGTTGACATCACAGCACGGCCCCGCGAGATATTTAATTTATTTTAGAAAGTATTTTTTTTATTTTCATAATATTTTAATATGATAATGTTATGAATAATTTTTAAAATATTCATTGAATTTCTTTCAACCCAACATTCATTAATTAGAAGCTATTCAATTTGGGTTTTACTTTTACATGTTCTTGTGCCTGGTTATCCATATTGGACCATTGACTCTGCTGCTTTTTGACCATCCAGAAGCTCCCCATAATGCGCGATTGGATTGCAGCTGGATAATTAGTTGGTCCACGCTGCAGGTCTAATGAAATTCTTATTAAATACATTTATGTGATGTTAGCATGTTTCAGTATAAAAAACAAATTATATAAAGATTGATATATGCTTGATTTTACAAGTCAAGAAAAAAAACTCAAACTAGCAATAAAAATATAGTTTAATTAGAAAACAAATCAAGATTGAATCTTTTTTTTTAAAATAATAAGATGAAAACATGCTGGATCTACTTGGACCAACTCTGGTTAACATGTCAGATTTTCAAAACAAGCAGCGAGATTTTAATAACTCTGTAGAGAACAAATAAATAAAAACAAATTTAAGTTAATTCTCAATCAATTTAGTATTAAAGTATGCAATTCAAATAAAAAATAATTGGATCAATTAACTTATCAAACACGGATCATGAGAGTATGGTAATTTATAGAAAAAATAAAAAATAAAAATAATTCTTAATCAATCTACTATTGAAGAACTATATATTCAATAAAAAAATCTCAATTTAATTTAACTAACTAGCCAAACTTGTTATTAGAAAACAAATCTCAATCAACAAGGATAACATAGAGGAAAAAAAATAAAAAATAACCCGACTCAAACTATAAAAATCAAGTTATAAAACCAAGATGACTTTATAAGAAATAAATTAAAATAAAATACAAAACTTAATATCTATCGAATCCTAAGCAAAGCTGATGAGATTTGGTTGAACAACCTTATTGAATCTTTAATGGGTATGACGAGAGCTTCAAATATTTCCATCATCATCATGGAACATGATTCACATATTAAGGCGGAGTGGGTGAGCTGATCATCCACTCTGCGCCAAAACTGGAGAAGTAGTTTGGCATAAGTAATTATTTTAGATATATATGAAACACGTCGAGATATATATAAATTACATGTGAGAATTCATTATTGCGATATAGCCCCACCTGTAAGAAAACTCGATTAATTAACTAATTCTCATATATTTATATATAAAGCCTCCAATTTGTTTATATTTATAGTTCACGATGTTGTATATCTTCAACTTATCATTAATTTTCGTTTAATAGTTAAGTTTTTGGATTAAATATATTTTGTTGATCATTACCAACTGAGTTTCGTTTAAAAATAAATAATTAGTATCGATTAAAAAAATGGTTATTATTACGACAGTGAGAGGAATTCACTCCGTTCAAGACAAGCGCCTAATCATAGAAACCATCAAGGGCATCCCGCCACTCTTCCTATACCTCCTCCTAGCTTGTCATCCTGTGTTCCAGTAACTAACTTTCAACACCTCAGCAAATCCCGTTCCTCCACGTGCCGACTCTTTCCCTCCATATCCTTCCTTCCCAATCCGTACGCGCTTCTCCTCCTCTCCCAGCACCGTTGCAAATTAAGACCTTGAAAACACAAATCTGGAAAACCTCTAACAACGGCAGCAGCCAAATTCTCCTCCTCCTCTCTCGCCATCGAAACACTCCATGAAGCCGCCAGAATCCTCTCAGACTCCGGCTGCCTATCGATGTCATCAAATTATTTTCTGGTGTTTCCTTTCTCGATTATGAAAATGCTCAATGATTAATAGTTTGATGGCTGAAGCGAGTTGACAGACTAGGAAAGGCAAGACGCGATCTGAGAATTTGAGTTCTATATACTTCTGGTAACTAAGAGATAAGAGAAATCGGGAGGCTTCATTGGCATGCCCTCTGGCACCAAAAGTGATAATGAGGAATGACCATCACGGAGGTTGATTTGGATTGTACTTGCAGAGGAAACCACCAAGAACAGAGATGAAACAAAATTACTTTTTGCACTATACAGTAGTAACAAGTACATTGCAATGGCTATGATCTCCAACTCAAAATGGAACTTCGCCCCATCTTGGTTTCTTCCCCTAATAGGGGATACAGCAAACTGGAAAAACAAACCTAAATCTTACACCGATCTCTACTACGCTACACTTGTAATCGACAGTGATGCATCATTCTTGCCACTACTTGTACAGCCTATCTTAATACCTGTACAGCCACTGCTGCATTTTAGTGGCGAGGATATCTTCGCAAACATTTCCTCACTTAGGGGGCAGTTTGCATATAGTATCCAGAGAACGAGACACAGCAAAACTCCAACTGAGATCAAGCCCAGCCCCGCATTTACAATCTTGAGATAATGCTCCAATGGAGGGCAATGACTCGAGGTGATTTCTTGGAATGTGTCCCTGACAAACTTGCAATCCTGGAGGCTGAGCAAAACCGGGGTATAGTACTCCAGAGCATAGCTTTCGTTAACTGCTGCCACCAACTGTCTATAGATGTCGGGGATCACCCTACCAACAGTTGTGCACAACCCAGATGATGAAACCATGCAGGTGTAGTTCTGCCAGACCTGAGAATTTAAACAAATAAATGGATTTCAAATTTGCTCCATGAGTACACAATAGGTAATCGAGTAGTTTGACATGGAACTTAGTGTCTACGGATATCCTTAAAATAATTAAAGGCCAGAAAAAAGCATAAAAAACTACAGCGCAAAGGCACCAAAAGGCAACGATCATATTCCCACTTCTTTTCTCTCACAAAATCCCAGGGTGTTCAGTGTGACAATTATGTGAAGCTCATAATTTTCTAACTCTGAGTGAAGTAAAGGACTGTGACCAAGCATCAAATCAGTTGGAAGGTCCACGTGTCAAGCTATACATTGACATAGCAAATTCTAACGAGGTACTGTACAAAGTTAAAACTGAATATCAGCTACTTCATTTTTATGTGAAAACCCCTCTTACGCGATACTGATAAAATGAAGTTGCTGAATTTAATTTTACTTGTCAATCACGACAAATCTGGTACAAAAAGTATGAAGTGAATCTCATGAGCTATGATGACAAAATCCCCGAGTCATCCAATTCTGCATGGTGAACTAATCCTCCAAGCAGAACTTATTGGTTAACAAGGATCAAAAAGCCATCACAATTTATGCAAGTCCAAAGTAAGATGTAGACCAAAAAAGATAAAGACATACCACAGATGCATTTGCCATGGACACCTCTCGGGGCTCGCATTGACGATCTTGATAATGAGAGTCAAATGGATAGCACAGAGGAGGCATGGAAGGTCCAGACTGGTTATAATAATTAAAATCGGTCTGGGATGGATTTGCATTTGCAAACGTGTATATATAGGTATTGACAACATTTACAATATCAGTGATGACTTCTTTACTCTGCACGAGTGTGTTGTTTGTTGTTCTTTGGTCAACACAAGGAAGAATGCTGCTAAGAGCAGATGCTGCATGAGGATTCTCCACCCATTCTTCCATGGCCAAACAGGTGTCAGAAATCGCACTGTTGCAAAAGCACAAAATATTATATTTTTTAAATTGAATTACGATCAAATAGTTAGATACACGATTCCTTTTCAACTGAATAAACATTCCACATTCAAGTATTCAAAAGCACCAGCAATAAATATTGAAGTGTGCCTCGGGCATCATTTAGCAATAATAACTTCAGAAGACAAGCAAAAAGGAAAAAGCAATCATAAAATCATACTACAAAAGAAGGCAGTTGATCATCATTGTAAATATAGCAGACCACGCGAAACAAATAATTTCATAAGCCATACAGCAGGTATTTGTTTATGATTACATATGAAAGGGGTTTGTAATAAACATGATGCACAGCATAGTAAAATTCAAATTTTGCACACCAGCAAACTCAGCATAATGTTATTGATTGGCATACTCCATGTAAGATACAGAATATCGGTATCTTACTTGTTGAGAAGGATAAAAACTCCACAAAGAATGAAGGTAACTGCCACTAACAACCACCCACTCACTACAAATCTGCAACGATATATTTGTGATCAGATACAAAAATGAAAAGCATCCAGTGAGTTGCAAAGATGGATATTATTGCTACAATACATCATGCATCCAACAAAGACAAGGGTAACTTACATATGAATTGCATGTTGATGTCCAAGGATAGACAGCACTGAAACAAAAAACATGTCCATCAGTAACAAGCAGAAAAAAAATTAACGGGTGAGAAATAAAATGAGCTGTAAGTCAGCAAGGCTCCATTGAAAATACTTACAAAAACCAAGAAGAGCCAGGATAAGCATCACTGCAGCCACAGTAATCAATGCTGACCGCCTGCAACGATAAATTCAGATCCAGCCCATTAACATCATGAATATTAATTAAAAAAACCTGGTTGGTAATTTACCAAGGATTCAGATACATACACAGCATTGAATAGTTTCACTATTTTTCCAGCATTTTCACTAGTCTTCTCTGTCAGTGTATCGGCCGCAGCATTCAGATCCACATTCAACTTGTCAATATCATCCATGACATTAGAAGGAAGGACAAGCTGGGCTATATTGATGGTTTTTGCCAGAGATAGATACTCGGTGACATTTTTCAGGGTTTGCACAGTGTAGTCTGACTGGTTTACAACATATTTCAGAGTATTCATAGCTTCACCGTGAAAGTAATCCTGCCCAACACAGAGAAGGATACATCCAATCCTATAAAACAGCAAAATAAGGCATCAGGAAGAGCCGCAAAGAAAAGGTCAATGCATTAGTTCAGAAATAGGAGAGACCTGATTTACTGTAAGACATGGAAAATGGGTTATGAATGACATGGTGGATACTAGAGAAATAAAGTATTATATATTTATCTGTAATCGTTCATGCAATTACCAAAAATAAAAGAGTAGGAACTCTAGAAACTACAGTTTTAGGACAGACAATAAACCACCCAAGTTCCAGAAACACTTCAGTCTACACATTAAACTTCACAAATAAAATGGATTCATATGAATGATGGATTAGAAACTTCAAATAATGATGGTAAAGTGTCAGATAGTGGAAACTTGACATTTCTCCCTCCCACAACAAGCCAATTAATTCACATCAAATGTGATTCTAAATCAACTTAGTATCATAATCAGTCAAATATAATATTGACAGATGATGAAAAGAATAAGCATGCAATATACTTCTCCATGCTTTTATATATGCAATAAAGCAAACATAAAAACCATCAAGTGGTAATATATGAAACAAAAGGCCAGAAAACACTTAAGGTTATAACAGTAGAGGGAAGATGGCAGTTAAGATTATTACGCTGCAGCACAAGTGAATAGTATAAGCATTATGAGACAAATCCTTTGAGATCGGCTTGATCCTTTGTCTTTAATGTTAAATCTCCATTTGCAGCAATGATGTGCTACGAGGGCAAAGCCAAACAAAAAAAACCACAGGAAAGCCAGAACAAAACCAGCAGCACCTGTGAAGCCAACAGACTGCAGATAGTAGGGTCAGAACTGAGAACACTGAAGAATAAAGATGGAACCTTTCCAAAACTATGTACAGCATATAAATATGGACAATCAGAGATGAAGACAGACAAGAAAAGGATACTAGCACCAGTAACCAAAGACATTAGGACTAAAGCGAAAGCACACTAGCACGCTGATAATTTTCATGCAACGATTTTAAATGTCACAGTTGCCTATATCTGATCTTTAATATATGAGCAAATAACACAGCCTGCCTCCCACAAGAGCTGTACTGAAAACAAAAACAAGTACTAGCAGGCTAATAGCCTTGTTTCACGGCTAAATTTTAACCATTCCCTCTTAGAAAGTTGTAGAACCAACGTTGCCAAGTTAATTCGACACTGTTGATAAACAATAGGTGTGAATCTAAATAATATATTCTGATGCTTTCCGAAGCGAATGTTGCTTCAGAACACAACGGCAATTCTAACATTCCAATTAAAGATCTAGGTAACACCTTTTCGTTAATTCTCATGGCACTCATTTTCTTTTAGCCAAGATCTCAAAAGGTGATGTGTTCAATCTTATCATAGCTGTATATGTGAACTGCAACATTGAGAAAACGTAAAATACAGAAACGAGACTTACAGCCCAGTAATGGGGATCGGTAATGTTCCAGCCTTCTCGATAACGCTTAAATCCGTGAAGAATGTCCGGTCGATCTGTCCTCTTCGCTGCCAGCACAAGTGTGTAATCAGAAGGCCCAGGTGCTTGCGCA
The DNA here is from genome assembly GCA_009078335.1 of Salix brachista. NCBI lineage: Eukaryota > Viridiplantae > Streptophyta > Magnoliopsida > Malpighiales > Salicaceae > Salix > Salix brachista. The sequence continues at coordinate 8,896,174 of CM018581.1, read as the reverse complement.
TCAGTCTCCGAGGTTCCATTTCTAAACGGCCCTAAATTCTCCTGCCCTGCAAACACGACAGCATAACCGGGAGGAAAAAACTATTACTTGACAATTCATGTCAAAATTCTTAACATGCTCACGGTCAATTGTACAAGAAGTAAGAGCTCGTCTCATTCCTTTTACGTAAATTGCAAAGAGGGCTATTAAATTAGTAAAACGAAAATCATTAATACCCCATTTGGCTGGCAAATCTCTAGAAAAGAGTGCACGCCTAACACAGAAAGCTCGGTACTAACTGCCAAGCTCAATTTTCAGCCGAAATGAGCATATCTGATATGCAAATAGCAACTTTGTCTTAGAGTAACAAGATCGTACACATTACTGAAAACTAACAAGAACCCAGATAGCAAAAGTGGAGAAAAGACCCAGATAACAAATTTTGAAAAAAGGCAGCAATATCATTAATTTCCCAAATGAAGCAAGACACCAGATTGCACATTGCTGAAAACATACCTAAGATATACTTGAGAGGATCTTTAGGAGGCCCATTTCCAGGGAGAGCTAAAACAGAGCAGCTCAAAGAAACGACAAGAAACACGAAACCAAATCTTGAAACCACGAACATCTTCATGCTTTGCAGCGAAACCAGAAATTTCTCTAACACCAAAAGAAATCAAGAAAATCCATTCCAGAATATCTTGACCTATCTCTCACTCTCACTCTCTCCAAATCTAGAAAAGTCTAAGAAAATAATCAAAAATAAAGACAGCAGAATGAGAGTGGTGTGTTCATTCTAGTACGTGAATATCATCTCTTAGATGGAGAGGGAGTAAAAAGATGGTCCTGGTTTGCAGCTAAAAAAAGTTGATCGTCACATGGGTAGAAGGGACTGAAAAGGCGGGTGTGGTTGATAACTTAACAGGGGAGTCCTACGCATCCCCTCCATTATAAAGCTTGCCTAAGCTTGCTTGGTGCATTAACTAAAAGCGCGCACTGCTTTTTTTATTTTATTATTATGCACATTAAGTTATTTATTAAACTACTTTCCATAATTTAGTATCAGTTGCTCATTTTTGTCCTTTCTGTTTTTTCTCCCTTTTTTATAATTACTTTTAGTCTTTCCCTCTTTGACTCAACTACCCCTCAGATAATTTTTAATGACAGTTACATCTTTGATTCTATATTTTCATTTGCGTTTCAAAAAATTTTATTTAATAAAAATAATTTATTTTTAATTTTTAATTTAAAATATTTTTAAAAATATATATTTTAATATATTTTTAAATAAAATATATTTTAAAAATAAATTCAATCACACTATCTATCTCAAACATTCACATGATATACAACGGAACGTCACGGCTTGGGCCGCTGCTCGTATGTAATAGTCGTTGTCAAATAATGGTTTTTATTTGTTAATATTAGCATCTTCAAATAATTTATTATTATAAATAAAAAAATTACTTGTCGATCTTCGGCAAGTAAAATCCAGTGTTTATTTGGTTAAGATGGTCTTTTTCATACAGAAGTTAATTAATATCAACGTTGAGCTGTCATGGAGATTTTATTGAATGGGTTAGGTGTAGCGTAGCCACATGTTGCTCTCCATTTCGTTATGACTAAACCACCCCAAATTCGTTGAGAAATGGGTCCCATGCAGACCTTTGCTTTGATAAGATCTATTAGCAGATCAGATCAGATCACATGGCCCCTGTATTATAACGTGTAAATTATATGTGATGTATGATCTTGGAAAAGCATATTATAATATCCTCTCTCTCTCTCTTTATTTTTCTTCTTCTCTGAGAAGTGAGATCTTAGTTTTGGGACTTGAAGCGACGCGTGGCAAGAGACACGCTGGGCCCATCTATACCCCCAGAGTCTAATATCTACGCCCGGATTTGTGGGGCCAGCAATTCCTCTACAATCAATCACACTGCATGAAAAGCAGCGCGCCTTTTGTGCACCACCGCCACCTGACTACGCGGATCGTCCGCGTTTGGTTTTTTTATTTCAAAATTATTTTTTATTTTAAATTAAAAGAATTTGGATGTTTTTAAATTATTTATATATATATTGATTTTTAAAATAATTTTAAAAAAATAATAAAATATATTTTTATAAAAAAATATTTTCAAAAATAATTTGAAACTTAAACAATCAATTACAAGGTCCAGATCGCGCCACGTTTTCTACTCTCTTTTTTTCACCCCGTGGAAGAGATTTTCTTTGAAATTACGGGGCAAGCAGAACATGGTCACATACAGTACAGCCTACAAGACTCGTCGTGGATTATTAATTTATAAATGAGGGATATTTTGTTTCTTTTTTTTAATCTTGCTATTTGTAAACATAAATCCTCTATGCTGAATTAATTGTACTAAAATAGGTTAAAAAAAATACAGCTTCAAACAAAAAATAATATCCATAAAGTATTTTTTTAGAATAAACCAAACTTTATTGTTTACGGGCGACGACTTATTACAGAATGCGGCCTTTCCAAGTTATTCTTATCTTCATATGGAAACACCACATGATCCAAATACCTGTTCCGTGCCCATGAATGTAGATTTTCCATAGCTTAGGACCAAGAACATCACTGGTTAGTATAATATGAAAGGGCAAATCCAGATCCAGACGTACTGTTCATCAATTGCACTGTATTGATTTTTTTAAATCCCTTTATTGTTTTTGGGTCCTAGAGTTTTTATTTGTTTCATTTTTGTCCTTCAATTGGAATTAATTATATATTTTGGTATTTATTCTTTTAATTTTGTATTTAGTATTAATTCCTATGGTCTTTTGGTCCTTCTTGGATAATGTTTATTTTTTATCCATATTTATGCATTTATGCTCTTAGGTTTTATTTTTAATTTTTGCCATTTTATTTTTTGTTAAATTTTTATTTTTATTCAATTCCGTTATGAAATTTTAATTTATGTTGGTTACACTGCATTTCATTTTTTAAAATCTCTTTATTGTTTTCCGGTCTCAAGGTTTTGATTTCTTGCAATTTTGTCATTCAATTGGAATTAATTATATATTTCATTTTTCATTTCGCACTTATTCTTTTAAATTTGTATTTAGTATTCATTCCTTTCTTTTTTCCGGTCCTTTTTAGACAGTGTTTACTTTCTGCCCGTATTTATTCATTTATGCTTTTAGATTTTGTTTTTATTTTTTGTCGTTTCATTTTTTGTCGAGGTTTTATTTTTATTAGGTTCTGTTCTTAAATTTTAATTTATGCTGATGATAATTTTAAAATTAATATTGCTCTGTTTTTCCCTTTGTTTTTTTTTTTGTGTTTTCTGTTATTTTATCTATTTTTCGGATCATATGTTTTTTATGATTTTATTGTTTACGCAATAATAATGATAATTTTAGTGATTATTCTTCTTTTTTTGGTAAAAATGTTATTTTATTTCATTTTTCAGGGCAATTTAATGATTTTAAGTGTTTGGGCATTAATGTTGATAATAATTTTAACTGTTATAGTAATGATAATGAAAGTAACGTAGAGATGAATTTTCAATTTATGTTTTCATCTTTTTGTTGATAGAAATTTAACTACTTATTTTTATTATTTGATTATTGCAAGTCTCTTCATAATTTATATTTTGTTTTTTAATTTGATTTAAATTGAATTATAAATGAATTAATCTTAATACAATGAATTCAATAATTCAGTTATCCGAATCTTTTAGGTTTTTTAAGGATTATGATAATTTTATACTGATTATTTCATTGAAATCTACTAAATAGATAAATTTATATCGATTTAAAATTCATATATCTTATAAAAAACTTGCACTTCACATAAATTCTACACAAATTTATTATTTTAACTAAATTTATATTATAATAAAAAAAACTCACATAATTAATATTTTTTATTAAAAAAAATATATCCGTGATGAGGCGCAGGGCATTGGGTAGTGTGTGTGTCATGTTGTCTAAACTAATTTAGCAAAGCTAACATATGACTTGCGCAGGGGCATTGGCTAGTGTGTGTATCATGTTGTCTAAAGCTAATTTAGCAAAGCTAACAGATGACTTTTCACTAAAAGTATTTTTTTATTTTGATATTATTATCTTAATATATCTCTAAATAAAAATTGCTACCTTCCAAGAGAATTGCAAGACCTCAGTACCACTTCCGCCGAATATTGGTGTTTATTTTCCATTTGGTTCACTAAGGATTGCACGGTGGAGAAAACCCCTCTTCCTCCTCTTCTTTCCTTGCCACTGGCGCAATGCCCTTTTCTTACTGTCTTGTTTTACGAAAGCACTGGGAAACATGGACCCATCAACACCGCACAAGAAACTGATTTTGTTTGTCAAAAGTCATTTTTAAAAAATAAAAAAATATTTTTTTAATATATTTTTAAACAAAAATATTTTTAAAATCAATTTTAAGTAACCAAACAAATAGTGCCATAATGTTTGAAGTTCTGGAGGGATTTTGACTGCAACTTATAAATCAAAATTACATCGGGCATGGACCTGATGTAATGAAAAACTTTCTAAATGCATCCTCGAGCACATATTTTTGCTCTTTCCCATGCCCTAAACACTGTCTTCAAAGCTGCTTCCCTCATTTCTTTCGTACCACAAAGGACAGATAATATTCTAACTATCTGCCAAGTTCCTTTATGATCTTTTCTGCAAAAATTGAGAGAGGTCACTCCATGACGGATTCCTGCAATATACAAAGTTAAAAAGAAAAAGGAAAGTTAAAAAGCATTTCCCTATCTTCATCAAACTCTACAACATCCTTTATCATTCCATCAATGTCATTATCAAGTTTTGCTTTCGGCTCAATCAGTGTCTTTTTCAACAGATGCACAGTAAAATTACAAGCATCTGATAATTGGAAGGTGGCCCTTTCTCTTTTCTTACGCACGAAGAAAGCGAGTCCAGTGATTGTAGTGGAAATTTGCTTCAGAGGACTCGAGGCTCATGAACGCATCCGATCCTAATAATTAGTAAGTCCCTTTACCCCCACAACCATCGGTTCGTAGACATGGTCATGAAAGATGAAACCACTATGCCTGGACCCGTAAACAGGCCTGTATATGACTGAATGGCCATTAACTTTAAGAATCCAAGCCCAGCTACTCCATTTGGTCATACGCACTCTCTTGTCGATGTTCTCATACGCTTTGCCCGTGGATCTTTCAAAATTATATACTTCCAGTAATCTTTCGGAGTGGCAGTGATTACAGTGCAGGAGCATCCACGCCCGTACTATCAGGAGCGCAGGTATGTTAGTACGAGCTCATCACCAATGTGCAATCCAGAGAATCACCGCTGGTCATCCATTATGCAATACAAATACAATATAGGCAAGCAAAATGTATCTCCAGTTTTTTTGTACAAGGAAGAACTGAAGCACTATCCTCACTTTTCATATCTGATACACAGTTTGAGGCATCCATACCCGGGTGGTTCTGGAATAAATCAGGAGAGAAAAAAAGAGACAAGGCCTAGGCTCTTTTCTCCACCAAAATAGCCTGTTTAGTGCATCGCCTGGTCTGCAGAAAGTTTTAGTCCCTTGAGCTATTATAAGTCTGATAAGGAATACATACAGTTCAACCAGCCGAGTTCACAACGTTTCTTCTCTGTGAACACCACCAATCTCAGACTCTCAGAAATATCTCAAGTAGGATGCGTATCTTGATAGAAATTATTGACACTGGTGATCCTCAACGGCATAGTATAACTCCATCAAGTACCACGTGTGAATGAAATGTATCAGAGCGATTGCATAAAGTAACGTCCATGAACATAACTCCACAACCACAATCATTTTTCCAAGAGAACCAGACCAAAATCCAAATCCTGAATGCCAAATTCCTTCAACTCCACAACTTACAAAGCACTTCTAAAGAAATATAAGTTGGTCAACAACTTCTAGACAGGATTTATGAAGCGACGAACAGGGTCAACGAACCTCACCTGAACTTACCATGCTACTAAAACAGCCGTTAGTATTCACAACAAAAACAAAAACAAAATAGTGAGCAGAGAGGAAAAAAGCTGTGAGCTTATACAAGTAACATCACAACATGAAATCCATTTAACGAACTAGCTAACGAGAGTCAACAGCTTGCAACTTAAAAAATGGGGCTTCTGCCTCTCAAGACATGCACTAAAATAGCTGTTTCAAACAGCTCCGCGCAAACATTAACTAGAAAAGGATAAACACCCAAAAAGCACTTCACTCCAACAACAGAAACATATACTCCTCATCCTTCAACCTACGGGGCCTTGACAAGAATTAGCCAAACAAATGCTTGCTGAAAGAAAAAACAAATACGTTTTGCCCCTTCAATCACTGTATATCGTTGCCAAGTTGCAATCACCGAGCAACAGCTACGCAATTTTCAACAGCGCAGAGCAGAAACCCTTTGTTTTACCAACAAGCCTAACGACTCTGATCCAGTCAATTAAACATATCAAAATATATAAAATATGAAAACTAAAACAATCAACTTGAAAGGAGGGTTAATTTTATATTGAAAAGAACATGAGATGACAGCTTACATTCAATAAGCTGCTTAGATTATTCAACTGCTAAAATTATCCTAAAACATTAAAGAGTCTAAACCATTTTTCCTAATAAAATTCTGAAAAAAAAATACGAAGGGATCCCACAACCTTCCGCCGCAGCGCAATTTCTGTCAATACTGTCACAGTAACAAAACAGTCAAATTTTCAGGCTTGATTAGTACCCCGTCAAAAATTTCAAATTTGTGAAACACGATCTTCTAAATCGCAATCTACTTATTCTTGATAGTGATTCCAAGCTCGCCTGCAACAATAACAGTAGTTGCCATATCAAGAAACATCCCATGCTCCACAACCCCAGCTAGCCTCAGAATAGCATCACTAGCAGTCTTTAAATCCCCCACATCCTTCTTGAAAAACAAATCCACAATATAGTTCCTATTATCAGTAACAAAAATCTCACCATCTTCACCCCCATTATTAAACCTCAATTTCGCAACACATCCCGCGTAATCAAACAAACTTTGTAGCCTATTTTGTGTAAATTTCCAACAAAATGGCACGACTTCAACAGGCATAGCACCACTAGCACCGACATGAGCCACCAATTTAGACTCGTCAACAATAACAATAAACTTCTTGCAAGCACTCTCGATCATTTTCTCTCTAAGCAAAGACCCACCACGCCCCTTCACCAAATTGAGATTCGAGTCCACCTCATCAGCACCGTCGATTGCAAGATCAACGACGGGATGCGAATCGAGATCGGATAAAGGGATGCCAAGGGACACGGCTTGCTGGTGGGTTTTTTTAGAGGTGGGTATGCCTATAATGTTCTTCAGTTTGCCTTGGTGTAAGAGCTCAGCGATACGGTCGACAGCGTGTTTGGCAGTGGAGCCGGTGCCAAGGCCGAGGACCATACCGGATTGGACAGACTCGACGGCTTTGTAGGCGGCTATTTTTTTGAGCTCGTCTTGGCTTAGGATTAATGGGGAAGGAGGAGGAGACAAGGCTCCTGATTCTATGGATGGCATTTCTGATCCAAAAAAAGCTGGACAAGGGATAGCCATTTAGAAAGAAAAAATAAATTGTTTTATGTCAGAAGGAAAACAGAGAAAATATGGAGAAGGGATTACAAGGTCATTGTTGAAGGAAGGAGGGGACGTTGAGTTATATGTGGATGGGTAGAGATAGGAAGGGTTTGGAGATTGGTGTGTGTATGTGTGGAGAAGAAGGGTTGGCTTGTGGTGATTTTTATAGAGGGAGGAAAGAAGGGCGGCGGTGGTGGTGGTGGTCCTATCCCTATCCCTATCCTGGCTAGAGGAGGAAAGGGAAAGGTCTGTTTGAAATTAGAATTCCAATTAGAATTAGGGTTTTTTTAGTGGAATGGAAATTGCTTTAATTGAGCGGAGAAGGAAAAGAGCAGATTCTTCTTTATTTTACTTCCTTCCAGCCAAGTGACGCGTGTCCAGCCCCACCCCTACTTATGGCGGGTAGCGTCCTACCCCTTCCACCTATGATGCTGTGCGTGTTTGACGGTTTTTTCTTTTTTCTTGAAAAGGAAAAAAAACCTTGTGTGTGGCAAAATTCAATGAAATAAATAAATAAATTTCAAGCGAGGATAAATAGCGCTGCTCGGTAGATTACGTGTTTAATTATTTCTCAAATTGCATCATTAATTAGTTAATTTTGATAAACTACAGTATCTAAGTTACAATCAAATCTTAATATCTGAATTAAATAAATAATAATAATAATTTATTCTATATAAAATATTAAATTCAGTATTGCTCTACAATGAGTTGATATAATTAAGTTTTTTTCGATAATCAGGTAATCACACCATGAAATAGAAGGGAAGAAGGAGACAGCGGTGGAGTGTGGACAGAGAGCAGATGCTCTCTCGAGTTGCTGCATAAAATATAATGCTTGTCGTGACAGTTGTTGAATGCCCACCGCTATAGTATGCTTACAACGCCAATAGCAATTCCAAGGGAAGAGCTAGAGAATAAATTAAAAGATAATTTATTTTTTTTAATTTTCATCATTTATTTCCATATCATGCCCATGGCTAGTGTGATAACGTGGATGTTTTTAAAATAGTAATTACTTTTGTTTTATCGAATATTTTAAATATATATTTTATTTTAAAAGATATCAAGTTATTTTTTTAATTATTTCAATAATTTTGACATAACAATATCACAAATAAAAAATCTAAAATAAATTATCTAAATATATATATATATGTTTACGCAGACTGTATTATTGGGAGTGGGGACAGCAAACTGATTATTACATCCAATGATATTTCGAGGATTTTTTTAATGTAAGATGTCCAATGATATTTCCGAAGTGATAGACAGTATCGATGCTTTGCAGCCATTCATTGAATGGACGGTCGGTTCACCAGCGACGAATCACGCTTCTCGAGAATACATGGGTTTTTTCAGACTGCGGCCGAGATTGGCAGGATTTTCTTGGACGGCTGTTATCGATCCATGTGGACAATGGTCTTCATCTGTGATCTCTTTATCTTCCAGGATCAGGTCCATCGGAATCAATGAAGTGGCAAACAAGGCGCTGGGCCCTGCTCTTCTTACGATTCTCTGCGTCTTCCCGACCACCGGATACAATTTGTAAGCCATCCACGATTTCCTTCCTTTAAGTGCATAGAATATCTACCCTCTTGGCTCGAAAGAGAAGGAAAGGTAAGCTGGACTGTTTTTGATAATGACATGCAATGTTACAGAGTCAGTCCCTAAGAAGATTAAAAAGTAAAATACGTTTTTGTTTCTTCCTGGGAAAGGATATTGCTTGGGTCCACAAATCTGGTCATATTTGAAGGTCAATCTTGCCAGTCCGATGGTTTGATCCGTTTGGTTGGACTGAAGAGCTTCGGTGAACCGTATATAGTAAATGGACTTCTTCCCCCCCTTTGTCTTCGTTCAAAAGATGACTATGAAAGACGAACAAGGCACACGACGTGATTGGGAAAATTCCTATTCTTTCAATGCCAGAACACGAAAAGAACAGTGACGAGAAAAACAAAATAAACAACTCAACTTGTTCTTGCACTTCAGATCGAGGTCGTCACTGATACATTCATACATACATACATTTTTAATTGTGTTTATAATGTTCTTAACTTTCAAAGTCAACCTCCAATAAGTCCCTTTTCTTATAGGATTGAATCGTAAATCAGCTGCACTACTCGTCTAGATCAATCTAACATGTTTTTTTTGCTATGACAAATATTAAAATTGACTTATCAAGGTATAATTGATCTTGTGATTTCATTCAATTTTAATATTTTTAGTGCCTTAAAATAGATTTTTATCATGTCACATTTTTTAAATCTGATTTTCAATTTTTTGATGAAAATTTGATTGATCACATTATCAAGAAACTCAAATAAACGACGATCCTACTTCAACCTTCTTCTATTTCGAACGTAACAACTTGGACCACAACCCACCTTTCTTCTTCGCATAACAATCTTTATTAACTCTTATTGAAACTAGAGCCAATGATCTACTCTCGGTGAGAAAAAAAACACTTGCCATCGAAGAACGAAGGCAAAAATCATTTCCCTTGAGTAGGGTATTGAAAGCGATCCATTGGTGATAAATGAAAAGAAGAAGAAGAAGAAAAGGATGACAACGGAGAACAAGAGGAGCAATCCATTGTCCTATTGGAGGTACTACGTGAAGTACAAGCGCTAGCTGAAAATTGAGATTTTATTCATTAATCTAAATTCATAAAGTATATTTTTCGGAGGGTTTATCGCAATAAAAAAAAAAAAAGTTTTTCACTTGAAAAAACCGAGCAAGCACCCGGAGATTGCTTGTGTTTCGGGTGTTTCTTGTACTTACTTTCAGGCTTGGACTGGCCCATTACTTCTTTGATCTCCATAAGCTAGCCATATTTTTTTATTATCTCCTTGTCTTTTAATTTATTATTATTATTATTTCTTTAAAGATGTCTATAATTCCTAAAGGATAAATGTCTGATTTTAGCATTTTAACCTTTTTTTTATGAAATTTAAACAAGCTGAGACCACAACACATGAGCTAAAAAGCCATTAAGATAAACTAGGGAGAAATAAATATTACATAATAAAAAAAATGCTGTAGTACTTTGGTATGATGCACAATGATGGGCCTGGACATGTCATTTTTTTATGAAATTATTTGGTATACCTTTAAACAATACAGAAATTAAATTTTCCCCTCGAGAAATTTTTCTCATAAAAAGATATAGAATAACCTTGTTCAATTGTCTACACAAAGGTTAATTTAGTTAATCCAAATGAATATAAGCCAAATAAATGTAAGAATAAAAATTATAAGGGAATCACCACCCATGTATCCTATGAAAAAGAGTGGCATACGTCCAGTGCTCCAATTCAAATATGCATTTCAGTAATCCATTCCCGTGCAACTTCAAGAGGAATGCTGGCCGTCAAGGTGAAACCGCTAGATGGAAATTGAGATTAAAATTCTCTAGAATCTAATGGGGAAAAATAACATCTGAATACAATCCAGCATTTTGTCATTACACATAGCTGTCTGTCTCTGTCTACATCGTACCTGACTGCTAAATATGTTCTCAGAAATATTTTACAGGATAAGAACCCTATTTAATCAATCAACAAAACCAAATTTTAGGAAGCACGCACCTTTCATTACCACCACCAGTAACCAGCAGAGCAAAGAAAGCAAATGAACAGAACTCCATCTTATTAAAACGCAAAGTACTCCAATGAAAGGGACAACAGCAATCTGACAGAACTTAGATGCAAACGATACGATACTTTGAGGCTGTAAGATACCACGAACTCATATATAAGTGAGTAATTTGAAGTAGATAATGATGTACAATGAAAGGGAGAACAGGGCGAAGACATGCTGCCAGAAGAGAAGAGCAGAGGCCTCCTTAACTGCATAGCCCCTCAGGCTGGCGATTGCTCCCAATAGAATGGCACTTGGCGTTGTGTACTGTAATAAGAGCACAAATCTGTACATTGCATCACCCTGGACAAGAAGATGCAACTTATCAGCCAATGCTACCACACCAATTCCCAGCAGAGGAAGCACCAAAAGCCTTGCAACTGTTATGCCAATTGTAGTTCGAAGACCAAGAGTAGAGTCTTTTGGCCCCTCCGCGAGCATACCCCCAAGAATTAGCATCACAGAAGGCACCATGGCACCAGCTAAAATTTCTAGACTGTCTGTAACAAAAGATAGAGGAGCATCATATCCAAAGAAAAAAGCTTTTAGTTGAGGCACCATTCCAATGATGATGGCAAGTAGAGAAGCAATTGTTGGAGGTTGAAGTACGTGCTGGATGGGAGTTTGTTCAACGGCAATCCTGATCCTTCTCACAACTCTTGGCTCAGCCAAACACTGAATGGACCTGGGACTGCTCAAACTGCGTTCACCAAGGTCAATGTCTGGAAAAGTAGTTTGTGAAAGACTTGAGATACTATTAAAGATCCTAGCAATAAAGGGCGTCTTTGAATGTTCAGTTTCTTTTTCCTCAATGCCTGGCCATTCAGCTTCTACAAGGAGAGGTCTGCTGGCATTACTACCTGGTTGTTCCTCAATCTCGCTTCCTTCCTCGACAATCTCATAATACTGCATTGGAGGCTCCATCATGTGATAAACTAGGGTGTAAACAAGAATCACTGCAACCCATTGGGCAAAAGAGACATATGCCACCCCCTTCGAGTGGCAATGGGGTCCAAATGGGCTATCTTTAGTATGACAGACAGATCCAACAATGGCAAGAGGGAGATTTCCAGTGTTGCCAAAGGCAGTCATAATAATGGTGAATCTTTTAAACTCTGGAGGCGGGCGACATATAAGCACCACTGCCACCCCGAGTAAGCAACCAATGACTGTGCTAACCAACACATTGACAGGGATAAACCACCAAAGGGCAATGTTCTGAAGCGTAATGCTTTCACCAAGCTCGGTGAAAATTAAGCAGGGCAAAAACAGAGCAAAAACTAGCTTGCTTAGGAGCCTAAATGTTGCTCTTGGGATCATTTGGGCTTTCGGGTGTGCAAGTACCAATCCTATAACAATAAGGCAGATAAGTTTCATCAAGGGCACTATAGCAGTCAGCAGATTTTCACCACTTGACATCATCTTGTTTTCATATAAAGCACCCATGTGACCAGACATCTTCCTCGAAACACTTCCTTTCTGCAGCAAGTAGCAAGACAATAATTACAGAACATTCATTCAAACATCACTAACCTTCAGAGCCTATTTGAGAAATTTGAAATTTTACAGCTTGGGGCAAATCAATCATCAAAAATATAATAGAATCGCGGAGATCACAACATGGATTTCTAATAATAATTACAATCTAATCAACAACAAAAACAATTCGCTCAGCAGATTTCTAGGAAACCCAGCACATTTGTCTAACAAGCGATAAATGATTGCAGAAAATCAGGAAAAATACAATCCAGATGCAAATTCAATGAAGTCCCAACACGGGCTTTTGATGATTGACGAGATAGAGCAATCCATGAACGACAGTTACAGATCAGCTAGTAAAGGGAAATCTAGAAAATTAAGGGTAAGGAGCACTTACAGATGAGGTTCTTGAGAGAAATCTAGAAAGAGAGAAACATGTGAGATTCGGAGACTATAAAGAATTCCAGGGAAGACGAGGTAGAAGATTGACTATATACTTGACACTCTGCATCAAAAACAAGGAGGAGAGAACCTCTATGTCTGCGATTGACCTCGATAATAATAATTTGTTCAAGAAACGGGGAGAGGGGCTATGGCTATCAGTCGCCTTGCCTTGTAAGAAAAAAGTTCTTCAGATATTTCAGAGCTGGATTTATCCTCATTTATTATTTTATTTTTTACTTTCATCGGTGGAATATGGTCATGAATTTCTTACTATTTTATTTTACCACTAATCAATGGCTATCATTATTTTTAGATTAAGAAATTCATTTTTTCTTGTGAATTACAAGATAAAGAAAGATGTGTAGCGCTGTTAAATTTGAAAAAATATGTGTACGATTGATTATTATAATATTTTCAAGTTATATTGATTAATTCCTAGCCATCCAAAATTTGTTTATAATAACATGGATTATATTTATACATTTTTAACATTGATTTTTATATAAATTTGTCATCATTTTTTGTGTAACGTGTAAGATTGATTAAAAAAATTGGAATTTTCCTCGCACATGGTATTGTGTTTTTTTTTATAATTATTCTCATGTAGACTTCGTATTTGTAGAAAAGTCACTCATGTCCTGTAAGAGTCTGGGACAGTCCGGGTTTTCCTCGTTTCCTGGGTCCATAAAGTGCGCTTTCCGGGTAGAGTGGTTTCTCCTCGTATTCAAAAAAAAAAAAAAGTATTTGTAGAAAAGAAAAGGAAGATGGTATAGACAATTAAAACAGGATAAAAAATATTACATGTGTACGTAATTGTCTCGTCATTTTTCGTTGTGGTTTTTAGGTTATAATTAGATAGATATATATTCTATCTTCCACTAGCTCTGCTGTCGAACTCCTATATTTTTTTTAAAATAATAATTAAATGTTTTTTTAGTTTATATTAGATATTAAGATTAATAATATTATAATATCTTTAATTATAAAATTTGAACTAATCTTATAAGTTAATATGTGACCTGTTGATTTAGGGTTTAGACTGAACAAGGTTTAAGAAAAACAAAACAAAATTATCTAGTACGTGATCTAGTGTTACAAATTTGAGACTCAAGAAGTGTTTTTTTTTTTATGGTCTAATGTTCGAGTCTTGTGATTACAAATATGATAACTACCAGAAGCTTACATGATCGTTAACTTCAGAGCTTGTAGGATTCGTCGAGGTGCATACAAACTAACTTGGACATCAATGTTAATAAAAAAAGAAGAAGCAAGGATTGACTCAATTCAATTTAATAAAAAAAAACTTGGGTATTCAATTTAATAAAAAAACCTGGGTTAACCTATGAATCGACCCTGTAAAATATTGGTTCAAAACCTGTGAAATTATTTTTTCAAAAATGGTCAATATAAGATTGTTTTTATTATTGAAAAAAAATGTGTTAACTTGGGTTAACCCTTTCAACTCATGATCGAGTTTTGTCTTTGGTTGAATTCCGAGCAATATTTCGAGACTATAGTAATAATTATTAATTTATTTTATATAGTGATTCAGATCAATTTAAGTTGACCCTCTCGATCATTGATGTCGGCCTTATACAAAATCAAACTCTAGGTCAAGTTTAAAAAGTATAATATAATCATTTTTATTTTTATATTGACTTAGGTCGATTAATGAGCTAGATTTTTAAATTATAACAATAATTACTTTTATCTTTATTTTAACATGAGTCGACTCTAAAGTCAAATTTTAAACTATAACAATAATCATATTTATTTTTATTTTAGCACGAGTGAGTTCTTGGATTGAGTTTTAAAACTATAATAATTTTTTATTTATTATTTAACTAACTTTGGTTGACTAACCTTGGTCTACTCTTTTGACCCGTGACCCAGACCTTACTTCAAATTAACCTGAAATTAAATTTTAAAATAATAATAATAACTTTTTCATTCTTTCATGTTTCAATTAAATAATTTTAAAAGTTTTTTTCAAGTGATATTTTAAAAAAATAAAATATAATGTATAAATACATGTTATATTTGAAAATACAAAAAATCACTTCAAATTTTATAGTACAAAATATTTATTTTTATATTTTTATCATTGTTTTTTTAATCAAATATATTTTTATTTTCATTAAAGTACCTGTATCTCTTATATTATACACCGACACAATAAACAATCGCATGTCAATTCATGACAATAAATCCCGTGAATAATTGATCTGTCAACATGCTAAAAATGTAATAAAAAAACTCCTATGGCTGCCGAGAGCTGACCTACGAAGAGCCTATTTGGAAGGCGGTTACGGTTGTTTTTGAAAGTGTTTTTCATTTAGATATACATTAAAATGATATTTTTTTATTTTTTAAAAATTATTTTTAATATTAGCATATCAAAATGATTTAAAAACACAAAAAAAAATCATTTAAAATTAATTTTTTTTTCAAATTTTGGAGAAACAGCAGTACAACCGCCCTCCCAAACAGCCTCTAAATAGTAATTTGCCTGCCTAGTGAACTAAACAACTTCTAGGCAAGCATCAGGCAATCGGACACCACATGACTTGATTCGCGTGTTCTCCTCCAATCAACACACAAAAATCTGAATCCAAAGACAGCAGTGTTCATCAATCATCAACCTGCGAGGACCTTTTTTCTTCTGTTTTTTTTTTTAAAAATAGCATAGGTAATTTTCAGAAAATTCTCTCTTTCAGACCCTCAGATCTCAAAAGTTCAATCTATTGTTTATCATATCTTGATGTCAAGTTTCCCTGCTTTTTTTTCCGACAAGGTTTTAACTCTCTACAGTTTCCGGTCAGCACACAAAAAATTGAATTTACGGCAGCCATGTGTGTAACGCTTAAAATGTGAAGGTTGTTCTTTCCGGCATTCTACCGATCCAGATTACAAACACATGGTTTCCTTTTGGGTTTCGGCCCACCAACTTGTTCCTCTTGGGCTTTTAATTAGCTGACGATCAAGCTTTTAGACACGGTTTGGTATCAGTTGTGGTTTCTAATTTACTTTATTTAAAAAACAAAATCAATTTAATATTTTGTCAGTGTTTCTTGATTATTTTTATACACTTATATTAAAAAAATAACATTTAATTTATAAATAAAATTTTAAATTTGCAATAAAATTTGAGGTTTTCACTAACAAATCTTAAATTCAAATCCCGAGGGATACTTTTTTGAAGGGGCTATAGTGCCTATTTGGAAGTGTGGTTGCAGTTGCTTTTGAAATTGATTTTCATTCATAAATACATTAAAATTATTATTTTTTATTTTTTAAAAATCATTTTTGATATCTGCACATCAAAATGATCTAAAAACACCAAATTTTATTAATTTAAACTTAAAAATAAAAATAATTCATTTTTTTTCAAAAACGCTTTTGAAAAGCCCTCTCAAACACCCCTAAAGCTTAGATTTTTTGTCTCTTGCAGGGGCAAAACTGTGTCTTGAGTTGTAATGGCAGCGCGTTAATGTTGGAGTTGATTCGGTGATGGTGACACGTGTCACACACATTTCACTGGGAACTGTGGCTTGGTCCTTTCAAGCATCAAGAGTCATATATGCATCCACAGCAGCCGTCCTCTCGATAGGCTGAGAGTCGCGTTTAAGGTTTCCGAATCGAGTTTTGATGTGATTTAAAAAAAAAAAAAACGATATATGTATGTTCTCTCAATCTTAATTATGTCTTGCCCAGACATAAATTCAATTTAGTAGGATTCCTTTGGTTGTTTATAGGTGTATAGCTTTGTATTTAATTTATAGAAATTGCATGGTTTCTTTGTTATACACCAAAAAGGAAATGTATGCATGCATGCCCTTGTGAATTTGTATATTGGTGTATGGCTCCTGCTATAATTGATCATGGTCATGATTAATCTCACAATCTAATATTTTTATTTAAAATATGTTAACATAATAATTATTTTTTGTCATTCTTTAACCATCGTATCAAAATGATTTAACAACAAAAAAATATTCAAAAATACAATTGAATAACAATGATAAATAAAGAATTAGATTTCGTTTTGATAGTGTGATATGATTGTTTTTTAAAAAATAATTCACTTTTGAAAATACATTACAAAAATACATTTATTTTTAAAATCTATTTTAATATTAGTATGTTAAAATGATATAAAAACACACAAAAAAACATATATTTAAATTAAAAACATTGAATTTAAAACAATACTTTTAAAGCATACTAAAAAAATTAGAATCAAACAAGCTATTAGTCCTCCAGCAGATGCACTATTACAGAGCTTTGTGTACTTAATTAATGAATGATAGATTAAGATACCATATAATAAAGGTTTGAACGATAATGAAGGTTCTCTTGAGAAGCGGCATCAAGGGATCCTTTTGACTTTAGTTGGACGGCGGCGTATTGCTTGTTCTCTGTATCTTAGTTTTTGAGTTTGGAGGTAGACTCGGAGGAGGAAGAAGAGAAGTGCACGCACTAATTATGAGCTGACAACGAGTTTGATATGGTCGGCTGAGTCCAGGGCTTCCTTGTATATCAATAATAATAATAAAAAGTCAGACATTTGAACATAATCTGGTTATTATTAATTATTTTCGAGCTTGCGTGCAACTTCATTGTTTTACAGGATTTTAAAGATAACGACTAAATAAACCTCCATCAACAATCATGGGAGCACTTTCAAGTTTCAAGGCCTGCCCGCCGAAGGTTTCTGCAATTTCCTGAGATAAACTGATGTTGACAGGTGTAATGTCATACAGCAAAACTCATCCGTTTGAACCTATATCAAATATAGCTAGTCATGATATTTTAGAGAGGCTCTCCATTGCGAGAATTTATTTTTTAGATTGATTTTTGTTTGAAACAAATATTAAATTGAAAAACTTTTGGGTGTGCATTTCAATGGACTGCAACAAACTTGTTTTCTGAATTCTCTTACTAAAAGGGTCTCGTTGGTGTTTTATTCCACTTGCTTCTCATGACTGTGCCCTAATTTGTTTTTCTTGATAAAAATCATACATATATATATATATATATATATATATATATATATATATATATATATATATATATATATATATATATAATTGCAATGTCAAACTATATCATCATCGCCATAGCCATTGTCATTACCCTCGACCTCTTCCGCTACGTTAGAATTTGACTTCTTGCACGTTGGAATAGGAGACTTGGCTTTTAATTCTTGTTTCTTTTTTTTTTTTTAAAAAGAAAGAATATGGAGTCCTGTACTTTACGCTGTATGATTTGTTTTTCAATCTCTTCCCCTTTAAATCATCGATCCATCTCTGGATTATAATATTATTGTTATCATGATCATCTTCACACACGTAGCTCTCACAACTTAGGTCAATAAAATATGCTGTTTAATCTTTATTGCTTGGAATGGTTCCTGACAACCTAGTACAGTGCTCATCGTCGCTGACAATGAGAGCATCGCGTTTGTTCGAAATCACCATTCACCACCATATTTTTAATAACCAGTAAAATGATCAGAAGTGTGACTGTTAGAAGGATCCAGCCTCTTGAATCTAATCACAGAGTTACATGACCTTAAAAAAACCATAAGTAGATATAAAACAACAAGAGAAACCTTCTCAAAATTTATTATCAAGGGGAAAAAACCCGAAAACTTCTAAATCGAGCTAATTAGAGATGAATAATATTCCCAGGAGCGAGCCATTCTGCAAAATGGAACAAGACCAGCCCCGCTGACGTTGGTATACTCAAAGCAACAAGACCAGCCATTCCCAGCACCAAGCTTGGCCTGGTTCTGATCAGCACTGATTGCAAGCACCCAACTGCTTCGCAAATGTCTGAATTGTAGCTGCCACGGTAGTATCTCTTCTCCCATTCCATCCAGTCCGATGAGACCTCGTGAATCCTCTCGGCTATCTTCATCTCCTGAACGCGCATCCGAAGAACAATCATGTCCTCGTCGATCAATTTATCACTGTAATCATCCCTTCTCAGTGCTGAGATTCTGGTGGAACGTCTCTTGTTTGTGTTGAGACATGTTTTTGAAGGTGCTGCTTGGTGCAGGGATCTGTTAGGAAATGGCTGTGAAGCTACGAGAGGTGATGAAGGGGATAGTAGCATGGCTGCTATCATTGTTTTGGAAGTGAACACTTGATTTTCAAAGTTTTCTGAAAATAGGTGGTTATATCAAAGGGTAAAATTTTGAAAAGTATGTATCTTGAAGTGTGGTGTCTTGTATCGGCAGGGCACATATATATAGAAGTGAGAGCGACACGTGGAATTAATGAAACTTGATTTTCATCAAATGGCAGTTGGCCACGTGGAAGGTCGATGGATGTGCGCTACAAATTCCGGGAAGGAAGAAAGTTTCTTAGAGATTCTGCCGTGTTTGTAAGGTACGAGGCGGCGGTCTATTACACTAGGTTTTGTTTTTTCTTCCAGAAAATAAAGCGAATATATATATAATCCTCTAATAATAATAATAATTGAAGGCTGCGACCATGACATCATCAAATGGAACTTGCTTGCATGTTTCTATAAACTTAACTTCGATTTTCTTTGAATTGATGTGAGCACGTTCTAAAAGCGAAAAAGATCGGATTAAACCTACTGACTAAGCAATGAATATTTATCAAGGGGAGAATTTTTTTTCATGCATTAGAATTAAGAAAACTACGGGTGCAATTAATATATCTTTTTAAAAAATTATCATGACAACTTAAAAAGTACGAGGATTAAAATAGAAAGGGTGACAAATGAAGGAGATAATTACATTTATAGATAAGAACTAGTCTTGTAACCCGTGTTATGTTGTGGTCATGTCTCCAATATATTTGTTATAGTAAAGAAATAACGTGTTATTGTTATTTGTGTATTTTTAGCCACTCAAAAAACAAAGAAAATACTGCTTAGACTAGATAAAATAATTTGTTTAAAAAATATGAGTTGGTAAATAAAAAAAAGAGTTTATAACGCCTTGGAAAGCTAATATTCCTAACATATGCAAATATATAACTCGTAGTGAAACATGATTTTAAAGAATTGAATTGAAATGAAAAAAATCCAATTACCGAAGTGATGAAAAACAAAAATCGCAAGTACCAAGAAAGCATGTAACTTGGCTACAAACTGTGGAGTGAGCATGGAGCATACACAACGGCTGCATAGTGAAACACCCGGTTGTTTTAGCTCATTACGCAATTAAAAAAGTAATGGGGGCAGCTACTGTATTTTTATTTAAAATTATAGTGAAAAATATAAAATAAAAAAAGACAAAGAAGGAAATAATGACAAATATCCCCTTCCCTAGCACGTGGCCTAGCCCCCTTTATGGCGGTTTAAACGGTCTCGTAACACGCTAGCTTCCATATGGTTCTGTTGACATCCGAATCTAATTCTAACCTCCCTCCTACGTAGCTCGGCATCATAATTAGATTTTCAGGCTCTAATCAGTATCTAGAGTAGCAAAGTCAAATTCCATTACAGAAAACATCAACATTTTTAATATATATACATATATATATATATATTTTAAGGGGGAGATGCCGTATTTATTTAATTAAAAAATAGCCATCACTACCTGTCACGATACTCCCCTTCACAGAAAATGGTATCGCAATGGGGCGGCCACAAGAAACCCGAAAGGGCGGCGACAAAAGGGAGGGAGTGCAAAAACTTGGATATTGCCACGTACCATCCGTCGCAAGACACTGCATCATCTTGCATGATCTACGACTAGGTTTTTCCAACTAATTACCAAAGCAACATTCAAGTTTACAAAGACAGACCTCATCTCCTAGGGTTTTAGTCATCGCCATGTGCACCGATCAAAGCAAATGCCACTCCTTTTCCACCACCGGTCATAGAAAGAGAAGAAGAAGAAGAAGAAGAGAAGGGCCTACTTGGATGCCATTGAAATAAAACCATTACATTTACTAGTGACATTGCATGTGAGATTTTAGCTGTTTCAGTTTCAGACATGAACTTAATTGTTGTCAAGTTCTACGGAAGCAGCTTGTTAGCTCAGTGAAGGCATGAGACCCTCCTTGATGCACTGGCATCTTCTTTACTTGATACCTGTATCAGATAGATCAGTAAATCGTGTTTTATAATATGCTATTATTATCAATCCCCAATAATTACAAATCCTTTATATATATATATATATATATATATATATATATTCATCCAAACAATTACAAACCTTCTAAGACAAATGGTCGGGTTTCAACAGGTGGTGATTCAAGCTGCTGGTTTGATTCATCTTTTTTGGGTGGAGGAGGATCAAGTTGCTGGAGTTGTTTTGCCTGGTCAGGGTCCAAAGGTTCAAGTTGTACCTGTGATTGGATTTGTTCACGAGACGGTGGCTCGAGCCTTTGGTACCTTGGCTTATTTTTCTCAAGGAGAAGGTACGTGGTGCAATACCAAAACAGCAAAATTCTACCTTGAGCTACAACAGTATCCTTGATGCGACATCCACCGAACGAGAGCCGCTCGAGTGCCTGCGAAGCAAGGAGAAGAAAGGGTAAATTCTGGATGCACGGGAAGGAAAAAATAAAGCAAATGTCAGGCACAGGCACGCCCAAATTAGCCATTTTGTCAATTTCATCACTATCTTTCAAGTCACTGGCACAGAAAAAATATCATCAGAAGAGATCCATCGCAATTGAAATCTGATTTAAAAAGAGCTAATACACTTGAGAAAGGCACGACTTTGGTGGCTTAGTGAATCATTTAAGTTATAGCTAATAAGGGCTATAGGCACATTTGCTCCAATGCATATCAATGCAGACCTTCATCAAATTGTGGGCTGGAAGCACAAATGAAGAAAATATTATAAAATACTACCAAATTCAAGAGAAGAGAAAGAACATTGATAAGAAGCTGATGCCAATTCAACTGGGTCCTACCTGTTTTTCTCAGGGAGAACTTGTCAGTATACACGTTTTCTCATTGAGCAAAATAAAGTTGTGATAAAGTTTAAGAGCTTAAATAATGTGCATTACATTAAAGAAGAAATGTATTATAATGCAAAATATTTTATCACTGCTGTATTATCTTTCCACCATTACTTGAGCTGAGCAGCTTAGCTTTTGTTGAATTTCAAGTTCATCTTAATAGGTTTTAAGGTTCTAGATTAAACAGGTCATCCTTTTTCAAGATTTTTCTCTCATCTCAACTGCGGTAGAGAACTCTACTCTGTTACAAGCAGGAGGACAGGTTCAGGGCATCACATTACCTGTTCACCAGTTTCTACATCAAATGAACTTTGATGATCAAACTGAAGACCTCTAAATTCATTGACGCAAAGTCCTTGAAATGCCCTGAAACCATGTGCAAAAATAGTCATACAACAAGGCCAAAATCAATGCGTCCTATAAAAAGGGAACTAATATAAGAGGACTTTCTGTATATTGATTTACCATCTTATCAGGGAAACATGAGGAATCCATCGAAAGATGATTGGTGTATTATCTGCATTGACATAATAACCTCCGAATACTATAAAAACAGTCATAAGAGAGGGTCCGACAGCCATTGCTGCTTCAGTGGTTGGAACCATGGCTCCCACAGTTAGACCCAGTGCAGATGCAGCAAATGACTCTGCTGTTACAATTCCACAGAATTTACCAAACCTGGAATGCACCAGTCCAAATTAAGTATCTTCAAGCACCGTGACTGCAATAAATAAAGCATTTCCAAACCTAAAAAAGGTTTTCTTGGTGTTTTATTTTCCAATGACTAGGGATTATTCTTCTCTGAAGAACACTTCATCCAGGTTCTTTTCTTTTCAGTTTTATATGCGTGCATGTCAGCCAGTTACTACAATACTCCAACAGCTTTTACAAATTTCAGTTACTGATTCATGTATTTTCTGAATCTGTATAAATTTAATTGCATTCATTCAATATACAAATTGCAGAAATCCATATGGTGTCAGAAATCAGAACGGTAGAATATGGAAGCACACCTTGAAAAGGTAGGATGAAGACGAGACATGGGATACAGTACAGCACCAAACATTAATGGAAATGCTGCTCCAACAGGAATCTCAGCTATCAATTTGGAAAGTAGATAGGGTCCTAATGCATAAGAGCCCTTGGCACGCTCTCTATCTACAATTGCACGTTCTTTTGGAAACACACCCACTGTTTTTGTGAGAGCAGCCATTGCCGTGTTTATAGCTGCAACCTGAGAAAGACTGATTGTCATGCACAGAATTTTAAAAAAAGTTATCTTAAAACACTTGGGATTTTCATTGAATTTCAAAATTGCCACCAGGCTGATTAGCTAAGCTGGGAGCTTATTATTAATGATCATGGTGTGTTCGAGCATCAAAGGGCATCCAGGCTAAAACTTCTGTTCTAAAATTTTGACCTTTCTGAATTAACTAGTTGGGTGCCAATGGTATCTTTTACTGGTTCTATCGGCCTAATACATGTTAAATGTGAAGTAGCTTCAGCTCCCTGCACTCCACGTGAACCATGTCTATCGCTTTTTTGTTTTATTTATTTATTATTATGTGTTTATGTTCATGAATGCCAGTAATTTGCGACATAAGTGACAGGAAATTCATATCTGGGCTCACAACAAACATTTAAAGGTCATCCAATACCTTAAGTGGTCATAGTTAAGAAGGAGTCTAGGATAGTGCACGACAGGCTACAGCTATCACACAAGCTTACAAGAAAAAAAAATAAAATTCAGATCATAGATTAGAAGGTTGCAAGCCAGGCAGTGAGTGTACATCATAAATCAAGCTGGCACTTTTTTTAGTGATGTGGGTTCATGTTCTTAGCAAAGAAACTGAATGTAAATGTGGCAGAAATTGTAAATGTGATGAAACAATGCTGAAGATGCAAAATATAGGTCAGTAGCACAAAACATATAAATTGGCACCAACAAAGTAGGTTGGAGTCAAAATCATGACCCAGGTCCTTTTCTCAATGACTGATGAAAATAATCAGGGAAGTTAATGAATAGCTGATACTTTCAAACTAGAATCTCATATCACATCATCAAGCAAATAAAAAAAAAACACGTAGAAATTAAAACCACTATTTGACAGTACAAAAGAACCAAAATCTGCACATTTTCAGTTATTTTATGATGTTTGAGATCTTCTCATTCTATTGTGTATCGATCCTTGAAAAGGGCAGGGATTTAAAGGAGGAAAAAATAAGGTAACATACCTGAAGCAATCCCATCCTATCTTGTATTGATGTTTGAGATTTTCCCATCCTCCAAAAAACCGATCCAAATATTATAGCTGATGCAATTGACATTGTTGCCCGAACTTTGTTTGTTGGCCCATCACGAGAAGCCTAGTCATAAAAGGTACAATAAGGGAAAAGCAGGAGCTAGAATTACAATTATCTGAGATTTATTTTTCCATGAATTTGTCATTTAATACAATGTGTATCTCTAAGCCAGTCATCCCTTTCCTAGGGTGGTTGTCACCTAGAATTGAGTAAAGATGATTTGCTATGTTCTACTTCTTAGTTTAATTAATCAAAATGAAGAGGCTAGAATCGAAGGCATAAAAAGCAAAATAAAGCAAATTCATAATTGCAGTCCAGGCCAATGCAATCCAGTCCTTCCATTTGAGAGGAACTTGTTTCAGGGGTCGGTGAATTGTCTGCACTAATCCAGGTCATGGCGAGAGACTAATGAAATCACTGTTTATTAGTGGGGTGGGTTGAAAAAACAACCTGCATCCATGCACGTCTAAGGAGCAACAAGAATTCCCTCCACCAAGACCCTTTGCCTTTCCCCTTTACACCATTTTTCCTGCTCAATTTCTTGGAACCCTCCTTTCTGATAAGTGGAGTTGCATAAAGAATTGTTGATGATTGTTGTGAAAACGACTCAACTAGACCATCTATCCTTTTCCGCGAAGAGTAGACACTCTCTGCAGAACTGTAGTCAATGGATATGAGATCAGCCAAGAATTCAGCAGGATTGACATGGTCCGGGCAACGATACCTGTTGAAGGAATCAACAGACAATCAGTAATTTTGGAAAAGTGAGACAACAGCTCTACTTTTTTAATGATTATACAAATGCACAGCCAACATCATATGTCCCTCATGGGGGGGGGGGGGTTCAAAATCCAAGTAACAGATTGGTAGTTCCAGATATTCAAAGTTGAAGCATATATATGACAAACATAAGCTCTCAATTATGAAATCACTAGTATTGCGTTTAAAGAATAGTAAATGATCACACACCATAGAAATGGGAGGCCAAATATTCAACTCAACATAAACAGTTATATATTTCTAAACCACAGAAAAATAATAGCTTGCAACACTTGAAAGTCCCTGCCATCTCACAAACCACTATCCATAGCCCCAGGATTTAAGGTTGACATCTCAAGATTCCCAAGTTTAACCACTACCTTACTCAGCAAGTTGTCTTGCCATGCAAAAATGTATTTAATTGAGTATGAAGTGCCATTACAATTCCGAAAGAATATTAGTTAACATGAAATGCATAGTCCCAGGTCAAAATGTAATTCACGCCATTGAAAATATTAAAAAATCAAATCTGTCTCTAGTCTAAAAATGTAAAACAGCATAGCCAGAGGGAGAAAATTAGTTCCACTGGCAGCACAAAAACATCACCTACTCCCCCTTTTTTCCTTCCATCCATCTATTATTTTACATGTACTTTTGAGCTCTATATCCATCCCAAGATAATAGTTAAAAGAAAATATAAATTGTTGATGTTGAGAATAATGAGTTATATCAACAGTAAGCAGCATATATAGAAATGAGAAAATTAACGTAAGATAGGAAAAGGTTAGGTTAATAACCCAAATTTTGAGAAATATGTCAGTGGCACATCATGTGCTGAGCCAGCATAGACAAGTGCACCCTCTGCCAGTAACACAATGTCATCAAATTTACTATACACCGAGCCTCTAGGCTGGTGTATGGAACAGATTACAGTATGTCCATCCTGTGCCAGTTGCCGGAGAGTTTCCATTACTTTCTCTGCCTGAAAAGCATCAAGCCCTGAAAACACCACACATCATCTAGTTAAAATAGGAAGGAAGATTTACTTCAGCAGTGAACCATATGGGTCACCAGATCAATAATTTATAGATTTTTATTTTCACTTCAAATTGATAGTCTTACTAATACCTATTAAAGATTAAAGTCTATTAAAATCTCTTCATTGATGGTAGAATGACAGCCAAGAAGTTGAGAAACCTTAGTTTCAAATACTATTGAGTTCACTCTGCATTACAAAATGCTGAGAATCAATGCAAGCCGAATTCAGCACATTCAGATTCAGTAGAGCAGGTATTTATCCATATATATCAGGTCAACGATCACATTTGAAGAAGAATTTACTCCATCAGTATCACAGCATTGTTAAACACTAGTCTTAACTCTTAAACATGCCTTGTGCACAATGAATTTCAGTAAAACACAAGGTCATTTTGCCTCCCTCAAATACAGTAATAGCAAAGTCAATGCCTCCAAAATTCAGATCAAAGCTTAATGCCTCCAAAATTCAGATCAGATTCAGACTAGCAAAAAGTCAAGATGCAAGCAAGCACATGTACCTGTTGTAGGTTCATCAGAAAATATTACAGATGGGCTAGCAATGAGTTCACATGCTAGTGTCAAACGTTTCTTTTCACCACCACTTATCCCACGAACTTTTGCATCACCAACATTGGTATCAGCACAGCTGACCTTTGGAGAAAGAGAATAAAAGCAAATCCCCCCCCAGAGAAATCAAATCAGAGAAAAAAATACATATAAATTATACGTAAACAATTGAAAGACAGATGATAGTTACATGACTTCATTATATGGACCATTAATTGTTTGCGAAATAGAAGGGACATTAACTTGAAGTGAGAAAGTAAAAGTGAGGGAAACCCCTCTTGGTAACTAATTTTAGAAGTGAAAAATATTATGTCAGCAAATGTGATCGGTCAATTTAATTTATACGTTTAAATTAAACTCCAGAACAAGTTTGCCTTACCAGACCGAGCTTGAACAACAAATTATTCACATATTCATCTCTATCTTCTACCGAAGCTATCTCTGGAAGTTGAAGTTCAGCAGCGAGAGACAGCGTTTCCCGCACTGTAAGCTGCGAGAAAAAAAGATCTTCCTGTCTCACATAAGCAAGCCTGTAACAACAATAAACCTTATAAACACAACCGAAAGCTTGTACATTGAACTCAGCATCACAGGTCTACAGCAAAATAACATACTTGTAAGCTCTATTTGAACGAGGCCTCCCATTGACTTCCAAAAGACCTGACAGATGCAGCCGCGGTGATGCCACTAGCTGTCCTGCCAAAACATTGAGCAATGTTGTCTTTCCTGAACCTGATGGTCCCATTATTGCAAGCAATCTTCCAGGCTTTGCTTCTCCACTCACATTATTAAGCAGAAATCTCACCTATAAGTTAAATTCAGTCAAGCATATAAGTGACCCAAAATCCCAAGTTATATTTGATAAAACAATGAAATTTAATTAAGCAAAAATAAACATCATAGTTGCAGAAATAATATTAATCAGCACACGAGTGAATCATCTACATTCGATCGATTTTCTTTTTCTTCATTTTCTCGGCAACCAAGCAGAACTTGAAAGGACCGTGAAACTCCCAGAGAGGGGAAATAAAATTCCTACTCACTGATTTGGAGGATTTATCAGAGAGCGAGCATGTGATGTTGCTCCACCGGATAGTAACCGGAAAAACTTTCCCGGCATCTGGACTATCATCTTCGGCTGCGTCGTTTTTTTCGTCGTCAGGAGACTCGTCCTCCTGCACCAGAGCGGGTCCGGGACCGGAAAACAGTCGGAGGAGGAGAGCGACTGCGGCAGCAGCCAGAACCTGGGCGGCACCGTTCCCGCCCAAACTCACTAGCTGGCCCGCCATTTTCCCGCTAAAACGCACCATCTCGCTCTCTTTGAGCTTCTCCTTGGAGCAGGGGACTAGAGAGCAAGATAAGATACTGCTCTATTCTAAGACCATGATAGTGATCGCGGTCCGTAGATAGGATAAACGGCGACGTCTAGGGTAAAAACTGCTGCTGCTTTTGTGAGACTTGTCGTGGTCTTCAGAGAATAAGGAAAACGGTAGTTCACATTTGGCTGGGCTTCTGAGAACACGTGTCCAATCTGAAGATAAGGTAGATTGCTTCCTTCGGTATGGACAGGAGAGTTCATAGCAACGGGTAAGATTATCAAATAAAAAAAGAAGGGGATTAGCTTAGAGGCGTGGTTGGTTTTGCTCTCAAAAAATGTGTGGTAGTTTTATCTATAAAACAGGGGTGATGGGGTGTCACGCTACTATTTGAGGTTGTTTTGTGGTTGTGGTGAGAATATCAAGAGATTCTGAAAAAATATTTTTTTGTAGTTGCCTTACCTAAATTATTGTTTGGCAATTGTTGTTAAAAATGCTTCTTCATCAAAAGCATATTATTGATGTTCGGTTGAAACACTCTTTTGCATTCACCTGGATATTACAAACAAAATTATTTAAAACCACACGGTAAAAAAACTTTTTTTACAAACTTTATTGTTCAATTTAAAAAAACCTTTTGGTGGCTTTGGAAATATGATACCTGGATCTGGATAGTTTGTCTGTTTTGAAGTGTGGTTAAAATTATTTTTTAAAATATTTTTCATTCAGAAATTAATTAAAAATGATATTTTTTTATTAAAAAAATATATTTTTGATATTAGCACATCAAAATGATCAAAAAACAACAAAAAAACTTATTTTTACAAAAATAATTATGTCAAAAGCGTTTTTAAAACACAGTGTCAAACAAACACTGTATATGATTTCCTGGAAAAATATCATGTCGTGTGTGTTACCTTCCCATCTCAAGGTTGCATCTCAAGGTTGCATGTTCCCGTGGGTTCTATGTTGACACTCTTTTCATTCCAGTAAATGGTATTTGATTTTTTCATAACACGCATGTGTGTCATTGATTGCTTATACACGATTAAAATAAAAAATAATAATCATAAATAAACTACCAGATGAATTATATAATGTCCATTTAAAAATAAATATATTCAATTACTAGTAATCTTAGATGTCATGATGTTAAAATCTCAAATGAATCTCCCTATTAAAAGCACCAAACATTAAAGTGCAAAGAAACATGTTAACCATAGACATAACACCCTTTCTCTTGATGTTCCCAGTCCATATCGTGCCTCTAAATCAAAACAAAGACTTTGAGATATTGTTGCATCTATTCTAAACATATTTACAAATATATCCAGTGTCTATTTAAAAATTTGTTCAGCCACTACATTCCTGTGTTATACGAGATCATACAAGATTGTTTATAAATATAATTATTGCAATACAATGTAAGTACATCTGCCATGTACAATAATAGTTTACACCGATCAGATTCTCCATGGTAAAATAAATTGTGTGTGTCCATTTAAATTTACAAAAAAAAAAAAACTTCCCACATCGTTTCATTTAATTTCATTGATGTAAAAAAAAAAAAAAAACTGAATCGGATAATAATAAAAAGGTTTGTATTAAAAAAAAAAAAGTCCGACAAACTCTTGTAAGTGCATGTTTGGGAGTGTGGTTACGGTTGCTTTTGAAAGTGCTTTTCGTTCAAAAATACATTAAAATTATGTTTTTTTTATTTTTTAAAAATCATTTTTGACATCAGCACATCAAAATGATCAAAAAACACCAAATTTTATTAATTTAAAATTAAAAATAAAAATAAAAAAAATTTCAATTTTTTTCAAAAACGTTTTTGAAAAACCCTCCCTATTAAAAATAAAATTTACACGGCACGTGCGGAAGGTCCTCCATGATTACCTCATCGGCTCCGCCGTTCTTGTCAATCAACGGCGACAGGTTCCGCTTTTGAATCCACGACCACCACTCCATCCACGTCATTTCTAGTGCACGTGTCACAAAACCATTGCTACACTGCTCCTACCCCCACAAACTCACAGCCCAACCGATTATGCACTCTCTCACAAATACCCGTCTCCCTCCATCTTCTTCCCAGAAACGAAAAAGAAAAACCCTGCAGCTCACAGCACAATAACACACGTTCCTCCACCTCCATCTCCATCTCTATGAGGTAGCGTAGGCAGAGCGGTACTGTAATTCCAGTACCCATTACTCAAAGACAGATCTTGCCACGTGAGCAAAACATGGTCAATAATTCCAAAGAAGAGCCAAAAAGTGCCCCACAACCAGATCGGTGGTACAATCTGACGCTAGGTCCTTCCTTTAAAAAGCAATCCTCCAATAAGCACTGCACTCTGCGATACGAATTTAAGCCGGCTTCGATTGACAAAACCAAACCTGGATTACTTCACAAGAATAAAGACAATCGAGTTTCGGTTGAGTTTCAGAACAATCAATTAGGCAAATCGAAGGTCACTTTTGAAGGTAGCAGCGAGGATTATAAAGAAAACGATGCCGTCTTGTTTTTCGATGGCCAGACTTTTCGATTGGAGCGCCTTCATCGGGCTGTTAAGCAGCTCAGGCACCTAAGATTGCCTGGTGAATCCGCTGCTGCAGCTTCCGCTCAATCTATGCTGGCTGTGGAGGCTCCCAGCTTGTCTCCTCCTGTTGGGAAGGGTGCGAAGCCTGTTCAGATTGGGCGAAGTGCATTTCCTGCTGTGCCTGTAAGTTTCGACTGAATTTTATTGAATGATAACCGTGATCGCCTGGAATGGCGTTAAAGGATCCATTTAATCGGCCTGAGCTAGATTGGGATTGATCATCCAAATCTCTTTATTACTCCGCTTCCCTGCTGATGCTTTATATTTCTTCTTATGCGTTGTGTTTTGAACAGGTTGAGGTGGAACGGATTGATGTCTGCGAGCCACATGTTTTAGGTATTTTGAACACACACACACATGTTTGGATTCAAGTGCATGTTTATCCCTGATCTCACCATGGATTTGGCCACAGACCAAAAATTTAATCGCACAATCCAGTTATGGATGAAATAAACGTGATCAGCAAAAATAAATCCATTCACAAACAGTTAAGTGATTTCTGAATCTTGTTCAGAACCTTTGTTAATTAGTTGTATCTGTTAGTCATTTAATAGGATATTTTCTGTTCATCCATTGGGATGGGTAAACTGTGAATTCATTCTAATCATGATGACCTTAGTTGGATTATCTGCTCGATTAAGATTTTTTTTGGGTTCAGATTCTATTTATCATATCACAATGACCATGCGGCGCAGTTTGTTCGTGAATTTGCACATAATTACCTTGCATCTCATTTGTATAAAGCCGACTAGATGTTTCGATATAACGTTATGAGGAGAAAAAATCATTTTAAATCATGCTTTTACATTGGTAGATAGGATTTCTAAATGAAGATATCTCAGGGCTGGATATGATTTTTTTTAAAAAAAAAAAAACTCTTAATGAATCCTCTGATTAGTATTTGAATTGGGTTTTACCAAAAAAAAAATTTGCACGAGTTTTTTTATAGAATTTCTACTGGAAACAATGATGCATTCCTTGTTATTGTGAAGAACTATATTATCCTCCAGGACTCTTGACCATGGATCGGATCAGTCACTTAAATTTCCATTTTCAATATCCACCAACTTATCCAGTTAGACAACTCTGCTTTAGTTAAAAGGTTTTGTGGGCATGATTCCATGTCTATATGGCAACTTCGAAAGTTCCTAACTGGTACTCGATCTGCCTTTTTCTGGTCTCTGTTCTATTGTTATTATTTTTTGCTATGGACCTATTTTAGCCATTTTTGTTTCGTGGGTTTTCTTTCCTCCTGATACCCAATAATATTTAAAATCGCTTGATTCTTGATTATATAAAAAACACAATTCTTTTTCATTCTCACTGTTTGTCAACATCATTCAGCCATATGGAAAGGTCACTTGCAAACGATTGCCAAGCAAAGAACAGGGATATTCCCGAGTTCCAATGATTATTACTATGTTATCTTCAGCCATTGCTCGCCATCATGATTAATATTTAGTGTTTCAGCTTACTGCTATCTGCCACTTGTTGCGTGTTTTCATGAATACCCATGCTCTCATCATATTATAGGTACAAAAGCAGCCCATGAGGGGATTACTGAGCTTCCACCCCATGTACCAAATCTATCAACTTCCTCACCAAGCCCCAAGAATGATGAGGCTGAGGAACATCAAGATATAGACATCGAGGACATTTTTGGTGATTACTCACCTGATGATGGGAATGCAACTGAAGAAATAGTTGATGGTGGCGGCTTTGATATACATTCACCACAGCAAAACAACACTGATGATGAGATTGCTGACGTGGATGATAATGGTGATGAAGCAGGCAAGGGTCTCAATGCTGCAGAAGCCCTTAGAGCCCAAGAGAATGCAGATGAGAGAGAGGAGCAGACTTCCAGTTCTAGTGGAAGCAGTGGAAGTGGAAGCAGTGGGAGTGGAAGTAGCAGCAGCAGCAGCAGCAGTGAAGGCAGTGATGAAGATTCTGTCAACTCTATTTGAAAGTTCAAGCAACTCTCAAGAAACGTCTAAATACTATCAAATAATTATCAAATGGATACCTCCAAGTTATAACAAGAACTGAAGCTGAGATTTCCACTGTAAAATTATTATTTTATCCTTGGTTGGAAAACTCGTTTAGCTTTGTTATAGAGGTAGAGAGGTCTTTTTCATTGAACCAATAAGTAATCACAGAAAAATGAATGGGGTTAAAATGAATGGGGTTAAATAGTTTTTTTTCGCATTTTTATTACATTTGAAAGCAGAAAAATACTAAACTTGAGTTGAGGAGCTTTGACTTTATTTTAAAACAAATAAGTCATTTATTGCCGTTCGAATTTAGAGGTTTTCAGATTTTTAGAGATAGTAGGATGATTTTGTAACTAAGAGTTCTGTTTTAAAAAAAAACTAAAAACATGTGAATAGTATTTGCTAGATTTGAAAGCTACACTTGTTGTTTAGATTATGTTTATCACTGTGATTTTAAAAATATTTTTGAAATAAAAAATTAGTTTTTGTTTTAAATTAATTTTTTTGATATTTCTTTATTATTTTGATATGCTGATGTTAAAAATAATTTTTTAAAAATAAAAATATTATTTTAATATATTTTTTAAACAAAAAACACTTTAAAAACAATCTCATTTTTTTCATGTGCAAATGGTGCGTGTGTGATTCTAATTTTTTTTTAGGATGATTTATGATATTGAAGTTTTTTTTAATTTCATTTGTAATATATTTTTTTTATATGTAATATATGATTCTTATTATATTAACTACTATCTATTTTAAAAAAAATATATATTTTTTTTAATTTCACCCTTCCAAATTTGTTTATCAAATCTATTTTCTTACATTGCAAAAGTTTGTTCAATTGTTTTTTTAAATCATCCTACAAAAATAAATTGGATAGATGTTTAACTTCTTAGTTTAATTAAAATTTAAAATTTAACAAATTACAAGTTGAAAAGATTGATCTTGGTTTATGAAGTTGGCCCAAACTTCCTTTTTTTTTCATTCTCAAGCATCTTGTTATTTTTTTAATTGTTTTTTTTTATATTATTTGGTTGTTTTAAAAATAACACGGGTGTCTTGATTTTTTTTTTTGTCTTTGTTAAATTTACATTTTTTAAAAGGAATTTTGTTTTTAATTTAATTTAAATTAATTTATTTCTTCTTTCAACATTTAATTCTCCAGGAGTTGTGCTTAATGGTTGAGCTCGAGTCGAGAATTTAACATACAAAATTTAGAATTTAACTCGAGTTTATAAAATTCACCCAAATTTGTTTTTTTTTTATATGTTTTTTTTTGTGAATTTATCACCCTATTTTCTTTTGATGGTATATATCTTTCTTTTTAAAATAACAAGGGTTGCCTCAGGTTTTATCTTTTCCTAATTTGTTAAATTTTGTTTTTTAAAAGGATTTAAAAATAAATAAATTATTGATTATATCCTTCAATATTTGATTAAGTGAGTGTTGAAATTTTTAATTAAGCCCAAGTTTACAATTAAATGAGTTATGAATTTTTTTCTTCCTCTGTCAAGTTTCTTTTTTTTCCCTCTATTTTTATTCAATATTTTGTTATTTTTTTCTTTGTTTTGGGAAGTAACAAAATCAATTTGTTTTTTATACCTTTATTGAATCTAAATTTTATTTTTATTTTGTATAATCAAATTAATTATGCGAGAATAAGGCTTCATTATGTTTTGTTTTTATCTGCTTTACTCTAATAAAACCTGTCATAAATATCCTTCGGGAAAAAATTAACCCGGGCAGGAGTTCCCACGTGGCATCTATCTAGCTATCCCTTGAAGGCATAGCTGTTTCAGTTGGAGGGCATTTTGCTCACCTTCTTTCTTTGACGAGATAGATACATTATATTGTCATCAGGAGTCGGGTGTAATGGTAGAAGTTTTGGTATCTCTGTAATAGATTTTAAATTTGAGTCAAG
Source organism: Salix brachista (assembly GCA_009078335.1). NCBI lineage: Eukaryota > Viridiplantae > Streptophyta > Magnoliopsida > Malpighiales > Salicaceae > Salix > Salix brachista. The sequence continues at coordinate 8,861,567 of CM018581.1, read as the reverse complement.
GTATATATTATTTGTAAAAAATTTGAATAATCAGGATTTTAATTGTTTATTTAGATTAAAAAATGCATCTTTTAAAGATAAAGTTCTCTTAAGGATGTCTTTTTACATGAAAATTTTTTGGACTTGAAATTTGTACACAGTTACACACTATTTTATGTTTATTTTTTTATTAAATAGAATGAGAATAATAAAATTTAAATTCATGATTGGTGGGTCTATAAGATTTTCATACCAAGTTAATCAGATATCTCATCTAAAAACTAAAAAATTAAATTAATAAGTAAAACTGAGAATATATATATATTTTTAACAAAATTAATGAATGTATAGTTGTTTATAACTGTACCAATAACATCACTTGATTTTTTGTACCTAAGATTGTCCGCTGGATGGCATCTGATTGTTTCTCTCTGGTAGCTCACCCAACTTCTAGACGCAGTCTGTCCTAAATTCAGCACGACCTCTACTCGATTCTTATTGGAGCTTCTAAGCCCGTGATTATTCTTCTATTAAACAAGAATTATTCCTTGTTTTCGTAGCACTGGATAATAAAAAACCTTCCAGTTTTAAAACTAAATTAATTCTCCTGCGCTATTCCGTGAATTAAAATACTGTATTTTAAAATATAGAATATATTTAGATATTTTTAATGTTTTTTGTAGTAGAAAAGCCTAAATTATATAAAAACTGATTTAATATTATTCGATTAACTAGGTGGATTAAAGATAATTCGGATAACATGTAAAAATATAGTTTAATTTAAAATACATTCATGATGAATTTATGTTATAGATACCGAGATAATATATTGAATTAATTTGAGTTAATTCATGTTAAATCTAAATTACATGTGATGTTATGAAACCATGATAACTTTATATAAAACAAATCAAAATAAATTATGAAATTTATTTTTTAATAAATCTAATGTTGATAAATAAAATTGAAAACATATAAAAAGCCTAAAAAATTATATGCATCAACCCGAGTTAATATATCAAACTCGCAATCCATGTTATGAGACTAGAACAACCTAATAAAAAAGTTATAAGATAAAAAATTAATTTTATATTAACTAAAATATAAATAGTGTGAATTTTTTATTGATTCACGCACGGTAGACTGTGAAGTATTTTACTGTGGACTTCAACAGTGCACTGTCGGTTTTGTCCTTGGTGTTGCCGAGGCATTGTGTTGGTGGTCGAGGGCTTTATTGATTTTTTATTTTTTCTCTTGGTTAATTTTTGTGTGCTGTCTGTTGTGGTTTCTTGGTTTCTTTTGTTGAAAGTAGTTAATTGAAACCTGCTTCTCGACGACGGTAAAAGTTCAGCTCATTGATCCCGGACCATATCGTTGCACGGTGGGTGGCTCGAAGTAAAGACAATCAGGGTTGGCGTTAAGGCTTAGAGTTGGGGTGATCTCCAGATCAGTGAAAGAGGTGGGAATAGAGAGAGAGAGTATAAACAAACGAGGTGATAACAGAGAGATCCCGAGGCGAGAAACTTTAATTCTTTTTTTTGTGCACATTTCCTTTGAATTCCATTTCCTTTTGCTTTTGCTTTGAAAT